>JAWQFJ010008083.1:0-39067 GCA_034096865.1 Theodoxus fluviatilis | reverse complement strand
ACCGTCATGCACATGTCTGAAGTCACCGTGAGTTCTGTCATGGCAAACATGCAGTGGAATGAGTGCACAGTTGGATCTGAATGATCTGACCCTGTCCTGAAGCCCCCCCTGTAGCCTCCTTGGCAGCTTGGGGCCGCCCCTGGCTGAGCTACTAGAGATTCCAGCTGATGAAGGGATGTGGTGGGAATGGGTGGGGGGGGGGGGGGGGGGGGGGGGGCATCAAACGGTTCTGGCTATTTGTTACTCTTTGACATTAACCCTATACTCCACCCTAACATCCTGTCCCATTCCCATCCAGGGAAGATGTGCGCTAGTTCTCCAGTTCTCCTATTAAAAAAACTGCATTAAATGTAAAAATCATGTGGGAAACATTAGGCCTAACTTTCCCCATGTCATCACTTGACAGCAAAATTTAGAACAGTGAGTCAGAGGAGGGAATCCTAAGTGAGAGCAAGCATATGAGGCTTAGCTGACCGCCAGGTTGTCAACCCTTATGCCACTTTTCTTTGTTTGCCATCAAGGTCTGCTATGGAACCACAGAGACCAGTCCTGTGCTGTCTCAGAGCTACCGTTACAGCCCTGTGGCAAAGCGTGTCTCCACAGTGGGGGTGGCTCTTGATCACACAGAGGTGAGGAAGACCTGTCAACATGACTGACTTTGGACTTGGCCTCAGCTGTTTTAGTACACATGCCTCTCATGGTGCAGCATGATGTAGAGAAATGCAGCTCTATCCATCCATTTCTTCATTGGTTTATTTCTCTTTCCGTCAGTCTATGTGTCTATCTGTCTGTTCATGTTTCTGTCCATGTGTCTGTCCATGTTTCTGCCTTCCTGCCTGCCTGCCTGCCTGCTCCGTCCATCCATCCATCTGACTGTGTTTGTCTGTCATATTGTCTGCGTCTGTCTGCTTGTGTATGTCTGTCTGACAGTGTCTGTCTGTCTGACAGTGTCTGTATATGTGTCTGTCTCTCTCTGTCCATCTCACTGTATGTGCCTGTCTGTCTGCCTGTTTATCAAGACACAGTCAGTCAGTCAGTCCATGAAGATCAGTTCCTCCTGTCGCTCACATCTGAAGAAGTAACTGACAAAGGAAGTACGTTTTAGATAGTAACTTTTTACAACATTGTTGCACGTTGCATTTCAAAAACAAATGGAGAGTGTGTGTGTGTGTTTGTGTGTGTGTGTTTGTGTGTGTGTGAATGTGCATGCATGCATAATTATGTGTGTGTTATTAATGAAGGAAAATACATGAAGACTCTATCCAGATCTCAAATTGGTCACTTAACTTCTTCAAAATGTACATATTCCTCTTTGATGCAATATGATACAGTCCGTTACACATTTGCATTATTGTGTAAAGTGGAATTATTATAATTCATGACTGCATTGCTATTTGAAACTTAGTCAATCAAGGAGAATAGAATGACCTTCTTCTTCTGTTGCACTTAGACATGAGTGTAGAGGTCAAGGAGATAGTGGAATGCTACTGTTGCAAACCCTTTTAGACAAGTGAAACAAAAATTCTTCTCTATCATCTTGCAGACGAAGATCATCAATGAGGAGGGGGAGATAGTCCCTATCGGACAGCCAGGGGAGATTTGCACCAGGGGCTACCATGTCATGCTGGGGTACTGGGAGGACACCGAGAAGACCAAGGAAACCATCAGCCCCTCTCGATGGTACCACACTGGGTAGGTAGTCTGATATTCAGGTACCTCCAAGACATGACACTCCAAACAATTCACTGCAGCCAGGTTATATAAAAAAAATTAATTGTACTGCAGAGGTTGGACTTTACATGCCAAAGAGCAAGATATGTATAACACTTTTTGAACTCCTACAGTGCCAGCCTTAAGACAAGACAGACTGACCTGCCAAATAGTCCACTGTATGCCTTGGGAAGAGATCAGCTCATCTGTTTGACGTTGTTAGTGTAATCCTTTCTATCTGAAGAGTTGATACAGCCCCCATCCACTGGTCAGTCTATTTTGAGCCAAGAAACCATTCAATTGGCCTAGACAGGGTGGGGATAGACCTACAGTTGTATCTGTGCACTGGCATGAGGGAAACAATAGGAAGGTTGTTACTTGACCACTAAATTCAGAACATTTAGTCTGAGGAGGGAAATGTTATGGGGAGCAACTGTGGCTTAGCCAAAAGCTAAGTCTTAATGGGAATGGCAACAAGGGGAAGAGACAGACAGTATGAGACAAATATATAATTGTTGTTGGTTTTGTCCTCAGCTTATTCTCGTTATGGCCAGTGAGTGCTTTTGAATATATATCTTCTGAACCTTACAAGTTCCTCATTACTTGTTTTCTGCATGAGTTTTAAATAGTTATGTTTATCAATACAATGCATGTATTGATGTCATGCATGTCATTAATTTTAAAGTGAGTGTGTCATTTTTATTGTACTTGTTCTAGAGTCATAAATAGCCATAATTATGTAAAAGTTAGCCCCAGCCAGACAATGCTATATTTATTGTCTACATTTTTGCGCAGCATCCTTCTTCAAGCATTATATTCTTTGTCTCTTTTTTTTCATGTGTAACATTATGTCACTTTATATATGTGGCATCATTTTCAAGAAGTTCTCAGCAGTGTCTACTTTATCACTGACTCTACATTAATTTCATTTTGTAGCGATCACAGATAAAATGTGGAAAGTGTTCACATGGAATATCTTTACATGCATGTTGACTTTATTCAGCACCTCCTGTTCAGCCTTCCTCACTTGTGTCTTACCCATAACCTGTGTATGTATTGCACCTGAAGACAACTCTTGAGTTGTAAAGCTTCATTGTCAGTTTTTAACCATTCCAGTCCATGAGTACAAGGGACTTTTTTGCGGGCCGCCATTATGAGGTATCAAGGGGCATGCAAAGAAAAGCCAAAAATCGGGTCTGCATTTGCGCATGGCCACAGCCGAGCCTCGGTTCTGGTAACTGAAAGCTGCAGCTGCGACTCTTTTTAATATGGTAAGGAGGGAGGCAAACAAGTTCAGCTCCATTCGGGGGATACCAGGGCAAGCTGGAAGGGAGAACCTGTGGTAACAAACCCAATGGAAAAAAGCATGGCTCCTACCCTTCCAGAGTCACTGCATGGGGACTCCACCAAACAATTAACAAGTCAGTGCATGGAAGCAAATTAGGTGAGGTCAAGTAATATTGATGTACAGGAGGGTATATGATGAGGCAAGGTTGGTAGTCGACAAGTGTAGTTGACACTGCCAAAGTGGACATTATCCAAAAACAGCCTCAGAAAGAAAAAAATGTAGAATGTACATCGCAACCGACTCGTATGGTACAAGGAAAGCAAACTGGGTCGGGCAGGTAAATTGATGCACATGAGGCTATATATAGGAATAGGTTATTGGTTGGAGGGTCACAAGTTGCAAAGGATTATGGGTTTGCGTTCCCAATGGGAACAGTATCTATACACAGCTACATAAAGAGCAATATGCACAATGGACATCAAACAAACGTGAAGAGTGAGGCATCTCCACAGGTACAAATCGGAAATGATGCAGTAAACACATGTCAATGAAAAGTAATCATTAATGTACAAAAGCACAGAAAAAGGTGAATAAAAAATGTGCAATTCTGAAATTATCCCAGCAAGAACAAGAACATTGATGAGATGGGTGGCTGGAGCTGGCCTGGTCAGACTGGGCTCTTTAGTTTGCTTGTCTGAGGTCTGCAAGGCATCTCCTGTTTCACTGCCCTCACTCCCTTATCTCACCCACAGCTGCTCTATGAATAGATTACACTGGCCTGCCACATGTTAACTGCTGAGAAAGGATGCCAGTCACTCTTGCACTGCCTCTGAGCACTGGACACCTAGCATTGTGTGCTGCAAGATATACTTAATAGTTTTGCAATGCAATGAAATCAGTATGAATGAAGAGAGCTAATCATAAGCTTTCCACAGACACCTAACACATGCCAGTTTATGACAACATACCACAAGCAGAGAGAGATAGAAGTCTCCCATATGAAGCATCACAAGTGACCGATTCACTCTGCAAAGCATTGCATCATTGCTTTGTACATGCTTGCATCACAAGAATGCAATTTTTTGGCTGTAAATTATACATCATATGAAAAAGACAGAATTGGAAAATAAATTAAGCCTACCTCTGCAGATGTCAAGCCAAGGAACAATCCACCGTCTTCGTTTCAAATGAAGTACTCCACAGGCATTGGCAGGCCAAAGAGTCTGTTCTTTTCTCAACAATCAGTCCCATATTTTGCACAGAAAGGTTGGAATAACATGTCAATGACTAATTCAGAGTTATTTTCAGTTGCATGCTGACCATACTGATCTGACTTGACCGAGCTTCTTCTTCACATTTGTGTTAAAAGGAACACAACTGAAAGTCACACTTATAATTCATAGGTGAATGGTTCAGTATCTCCCCAAGATTTCTTTTTTCCCCAGAGTTATATATGGAATTCTGGAGTTCATTTAGTCCAGCATGCATATACAGCCATTTACATTTGCAGGAGTAGCCTTGATCAAGAAGTGCTTCACCTCGTAAGTTTCCTTGGTTTATGACTGAGACCAACAGATTGGAGAAGCTTTGAAACCTGAACCATGTGCTCTTTCAAAAGGATTGAAAGTTTTTCACCTTCATCTTTGATTCCCCAGACTCTGGATTTCAACAGATTCATTGTTGCATGTGCTTGCTCTCCACCTTGCTCCCTGTGCAGACCCATTCCAAATTCCCATGCTTTCATCCAGGGGATGCAGTGGTGTTCTAGCTGTTTGGGAATGATACGAACATTTGTGAAGTTCTTTCTTAAAAAGTCATGAATGCACTATGTAACACTGCTGCCTGAATGTCTTGGTTTCTCATTGGATTTATGCGGGAAATGTTGCGATGAATTTGGGCAAAGAGTTCATTTAGAAATGAAAACTTTCGTTTCACGTACTCTGCCTTGGCAACAACCTCCTTGTCTTTTGACAGTTCCTGTGCTTTTTCAACGACACTGTTGCAGATTCTTCTATGACATTTTGTTTGAGATATTTGTGGCAGTGATTTCCAACAAACGAAAGTCCATGGTAGGTTTGCATGCAGATTCTGTGCTTTTTCAAGACAATGTCCAGGTTTCTCACCTCAGGGCCAGATAGGCATGCGAGAACAGCTTCTTATCGTAGTGATATTTCCTCATCCAAATCACCTATTTCTTGCTCAAGGTGGGCTCTGATTGCTTTCACGCCATCAGCAGTGCGGAGGCAGTCTGGCCTCAAGAAAACGTGCATCCTTTCCAGAAGGTGCTGCTAGGATCTGTGATGATGAATATCAAGTTGGACTTTGATGGCTTTCATGTCATCAGCAGTGAGGGGATGATTTGGCCATGAAAAAAATGTGTCCTCTCCATAAGGTACCATTTGGATTCAAGACTGGATCTCTCAGTTTTCCCACATGCAGTCCAAATGCTCTTTCATCATCTTGTTCTGCTTCTACCTCAGCTAGTTTTCCAGCAATCATTCTGTTGATTTAATTACATTCAGCTTTGAGTAGAGTGTGGTGTTTTTTCACGAACCCCAGAAGGCAGTGTATGTACAGAGGTGTGGGTTGTGACATTGATGTCCCAGATTGGCATGCGCACAGCATTGCTGTAGGCAGATGCTTTTTTCTCGTCTCTGTGTCCTTTGGTGTCAGACTTTCTGTAGTCCTTCATGATGGTCGCAAGGGATCTTCCTGGAGGAGCTGGCTGGTCATTTGGAGACTTTTGAAATTGTCTCCGGGAGGCAGCACAGTAGAGGCATGTGGACTCCCTGCGGTCCTGACATTCCATACATTTTGGTAAGGAAATCATAGTCTCCAAACAGGAACAGTCTGATTGATTTTTTGTGCCACTTCAGTTGCTGCAATGGCTGAATCTGCTCCACATACATGCCTGATGTTGTCTGCATGCTTTCAGGTGTGTCTTGTTGGTTTACAATCAAGATGACGAAAGTGTTATGTTTTGAGTTGACATTGATGACGTTTGCCACTTGAAGCATCAGCTTGAAGCTTCCACTGCCATGGTCTCCACCTACTTTTATCCACACTTCATTTTCTGCTATGGTGTTGTCATGCCATGTCAGAAGCCCTTCTTTGTCAAAATGATCCAAGATATTGGGTGTAAATTCTTCCAAATTTTGCATGTGTGCTACTGGAGAGAACTCAAGACCAGTGCCTTCAGTTGCACTGAAAGTTGGGAACTTTGTGTCTGTAACAAGGATATTGCTGTAGAGGATCTCTTTCTGAAATTCTCTTTCATCTTTTCTGACACTAGGCGCACACTCATGTCTTTCAAGAGTCGTCTCAGTTGTCATTCCTTGCTCCAACTCAGTCCAAGGGCTGTGCGAATAACAGAATTTTGTCGCTTGCAAATTCGGACATGTGATTTAAGTCCAGCTGCATCTAGTAAGTGTTGCTTGGTGTTCTTCATCCATTTTAGCTCCGTGATCTGTTGATTGATGGCTGAGAGTTGGCTTCTCCCAGATATGTGCTGCTGATCGTTGTGGATGGCTCTTATCTTGTTTCTTCTTCAGATGCGATGTAGCATCTTCTGACTTTCTTGACACTAGTGGCTGGCCGCATGTTTGTCATCGAAGAGTGCTCTTGTCTTGTGATTCATTTAGCATGATCCTTGTCAAGTGGGTGTGGTATTTCCTTTCATCTTTGGATGAATATTTAACTCCGAGCTGAGAAAAGGTTTCATTCTCTTGGCTGGATATAGACTTTCTGAACGATGGGAGAAGTAGCTGCATCAACCAAAGTTTTCCTCTTCTTCACTGGGGATGTCTGTGTACATGCTGTTGCTCTTTGTTTGATGGGAGTAGATGTTTGGGGTGGTTGAAACTGCTCCCCATCATCCACAGTGTGACTTGTTGAGGGTGTTTCCACGGCTGCGATTTTGCTTTTGCATCCTTTCCCAAACAGTGGCTTCTCTGGTTTGATTGGTCAACCAGGTGCACTCTGTGTTTCAACCTGAAAGCACACACTGCAGTTGCGAATATCCAGAGTTGGTCCATAGTTCTGCCAAATGAGACTTGATTTTTCCACACACTTTTTGGCAGCAGCAAGTGTGACAGTAGATGGAGCAGAAGTTGATCTCAAACCACATAATCTTCTGTAGCATTTCAGACAAATGATGCTGAATGTTTGTCTTTGCAGTCTTTTTCTATGTCAATGTTGTAGAATTTGGTCAAGTCCTTGGTGAAATTAGAGCACAGTTTCGCCTTTCTGGTATCATACTTCTTTGCTAGTCTTTCACCACACACTCTACACAACACTTTCAGTCTCCTGTGATGCTCAGCAAGTGTATACTCCCTGCCACTAGTCACATCACTGGTGTGTTCCATTCCCAACTAATGGCAAAGATGCTAATGGCTAAAAGAGGCAGTGATTGACATCTCTAAAATTAACTTCAATTAAAAGACTGATTAATATTTTATAATTCAGGACATTTTCACATCCACAAAAAATGGGTAGCCAAAGATATGGCTCCAATAAAATAGCACAAAATATGGATCTCCTTACTGGAAATTTGCACAAAGAGTGCTGTGGAGGCTGGAATGGGGAGGGGCAGTATCAAGTTTTCTATCCATACTGACCAGTAGACAACTCATAGGTATATGACCTTTCACCTCGAAAAAGATTTGCATAAATCTTCCCCACCCACGTGGCCACCCCATAAGCCAATGAAGTGGCTTCATCCATAGCGTCACAGCCAGTGAAAGGGAGGCAACTCTCACCATTTCCCGCGCATGCGCTCAGATACCAGGGATCTGGCCACGTGGCCCCACTTTCGACTTTTCGACTGGAGTGCATGGATGTACTTTGGTTTTCCTCCAGTCTTCACTTGTGTGCGGACTTTCTAGGATTTGCTGTCGGCCGTGGCGACGTTGGCTGTGGGGAAGTACACATACTTCTGCGGCCCTCGCCGTTGTTTCGAATTTCTGTTTAATTCGTTTTGCTTCAAATTCTGTTCCCGCCGGTTGCCTCAGTGCACGGTTCGGTTCAGTTATATTTGTTGTCTGTTGTTGCTAGCTTCGGCTAGGTACGTTGTGGGCGTGTTTCGCTGGTTGCAACGCGTGGTGCTGCGTGCGCGTTCTTACTACGGCTTGCGTCGTTTTGATGCTGGGCCGCCCGCCATTTTGTTCGCCATTTTGGCATCATGGCGGCGCGCCTTCCGCACCCGCTTCAGGGTACGGAGGAAGTGCGGGTACGCGAGCGCGGCTCTGTTTCGAAGGGGAAGGGTGGTTTGTCTATTCCTCCTTCCTCTTCAACGGTAAGAGGTCGAGGTCGGGTTCGAGTTAACTCGTTCGGCCTCTTCCTCAGCGTGTATGGGGGTGGAGGTGTCGGAAAAAGTTCCTTCTCTCGACATCTCTTCCTCATCGGACACTCTGTCTAGGGCGGCTGGCTCCGGCGGAGTTTTTCGGAGCCAGTTCTGGGTCCCCAGGCGGCTGCTGCATGTTTGGTGAATTTGTCTGCGGCTGCCTTTCTTTCAGCTTCCCAGAGTGTGGCTTCGCACCATTCGGTTTCTCCTTCGGAGGTAAGTCGCGGCGGTGACGAGTCCCTCGGTGGGATGGGCGCAGCTATCGATCGCACGGGAGCTCTGCCCGTGCGATCTGATCCGCATGTGGCCTCGGTTTCCTGGCCTTCCCATGGTCGCCCAGTAGATCATATCCGACACGCGTCGTGATATAGGCAAAACGTTGCTATCGATCGACGCTAGGCTGCGGCCGCACGTTTCGTTCAGCACGCTGCCTTGGGTTACTGGCGATCCGATGATCACTTGATCGATCGTGATGGGAGGGGGTCGGGATACGGGCGATGTGTTGCGATCGACCGCACGGAGGCTCTGCCCGTCTGGTCCGATCCGCATGCTGCCTTCGTTTTCGGACGATCAGCCGATCGTTCCGTTCATCGTCCAGTCTATCCTATCCGACACGCGTCGCGATATAGGCAGAGCGTCGCTATCGATCAACGCTAGGCTGCGGCCGCACGATCCGTTCAGCACGCTGCCTTGGGTTACTGGCCATCCGATGATCACTTGATCGATCGTGATGGGAAGGGGTCGGGATACGGGCGATGTGTTGCGATCGACCGCACGGAGGCTCTGCCCGTCTGGTTCGATCCGCATGCTGCCTTGGTTCGGACGATCAGCCGATCGTTCCGTCCTCGGCTTCCTGGCCTTCTCATGGTCGCCCAGTCGATCATATCCGACACAGTCGCGATCTCGGCAAAGCGTTGCTATCGATCAAAGCGAGGCTTCGGCCGCTCGATTCGATCAGCACGCTGCCTTGGGTCACTGGCGATCAGATGCCTTGGGTTCGGACGTTCAGCCGATCGTTTCCGTCCACGGCTCTCGATCGCACGGGGGCTCTAACCTTGCGATCTGCTCCGCAGGTTGCCTCGGTTTCCTGGCCTTCTCCGGGTCGTCCAATCGATCTTATCCGACACGCGTCGCGATATCGGCACGACGTTGCTATCGATCAACGCGAGGCTTCGGCCGCACGATCCCATCAGCACGCTGCCTTGGGTCACTGGCGATCAGAGGATCGTTCAATCGATCGTGCTGGGAGAGGGTCCAGATATAGGCGATGCGTTGCGATCGACCGCACAGAGGATATGCCCGTCTGGTTCGATCTACATGCTGCCTTGGCTGTCGGACGATCCGCCGATCGTTCCGCACATCGTGACAGGCAGAGCGTTGCCATCGATTCCACGGCGTCTTTGCCCGGTTGGTTCGATCAGCAGGCTGCTTTGTCTTACGGGCGTTCTGTCACTCGATCTGGCGATCGTGGCGATCAGCGCGAACGGTGTGGCGTTGCTATCGACCGCGCACAGTCTTTGGCTTGGCGGTCTGATCAGCGGCCGCTTTTGTCTTCACGACGATTGCCTGGTCTATTACTCGATCGTGATCATCCTTATCGGGAGTCTCGACACGATCGAGCGGTAGATGGTGTTGGGCGGGGGTCCATTCACGGCACGCGCGGTGCTGATGATCGCCCCCAGTCCTTGGCGTCTCCGCGAGCACGTGTTTTTGCGCGGGTTTCTCGCCCTCGGCAGTGTGTGCCTGACGATCGCCTTGCTTTTGCTTTTCGATCTGCACTCTGTCTCAGGTCTAGGGGGTCGGTAGATCGCTTGTCGGATCGCGATCTTCCCTTTGACTCTGATTCTCCCGTTCCGTACGTCGTGCCGTCCAGGCGTCGGTCACAGTACCGGCAGAGCGTTGCGATCGATTCCCGGTGGCGATGCCCCGTTGGCTCGATCAACATGCTGCTTGGTTTTCCGGGCGTTCTGTTCCTCGATCAGTGGATCGTGACGATCAGCGCGTCCGGCGAGGTGTTGCTGTCGACCGCGCAGAGGTTTGGTCTTGGCGGTCTGCCCAGCGTCCTCGAATGCTTTCACGACGCTTGCCTGATCTATTGCTCGATCGTGCTCGTCCTTGTCGGTTGCTCGACACGCTCGAGCTGTTGATGGGCGTCTCTTTCCAGGACGCGCGGTGCTGATTGATCGCTCCGAGGTTTTCCGGACAGTTGATCAGCCTGCGTCATTGGCGTCTCCGCGATCGCGTGTTTTCCGCGAGCTTCTCGCCATCGGCGGTGTGTGCCTACCGTTCGCTTGTGTTTGCGTTTCGATCAGCACACTGTCTCAGGCCTCGGGGGTCGGTCGATCGCATGTCAGCTCGCGATCTTCACTTTGGCTCTGATTCTCCCGTTCCGTGCATCGTGCCGTCCAGGCGTCGGTCACGGTGCCGGCAGAACGTTGCGTTCGATGGCACGGAGGCTATGCCCCGTTGGCTCGATCGGCATGCTGCCTTGTGTTTGGGGCGTTCTGTCCCGCTCAGTGGATAATGGCGTCTCAGCGATCACTTGTTGTGACGTGAGATTCTCGCCCTTGGCGATACGTGCCTGACGATCGCTTGATTTGCGTTTTCGATCAGTGTACTATCTCCGGTCTACGGGGATCGGTCGATCGCATGTCAGATCGCGATCTTCTCTCTGTCTCGGATTCTCCCGTTCGTGCTTATCGGGATTCTCTGCGTTGGCGGCGCGTTGAGTCTCGACTCTATCTCCGTCGTGATTTGTCCGACTCTGATTCGCGATCGCTCTGTCCGGTACGGGGTTCTGATCGTCGCGCCCATGGGTCTGCAGACTCTGGGCGTTTGCGATGGCAATCCGACCGGCTGCCTTCCGGAGCTCGTCCTTTGCCGCCTCCCGTGTTTTTCCTTACACGGGGTCACGGGGCATCGGTCGGTTCCGGGCGTCGTGTTTCGGCCCTCTCCCTCCTCATGCATCGGCTACGCGTCCCAGTCTGATGTGGGTGGTGCGTTCTATCCAGCCACATCGGATGTTGACGCTTCTCTGGTGGTAGAGGCGCATCCGACGATTGCTCTCGAGCGAGGTATATCCGCTTCGGATGTGCATCGTTTTCACCGTCAGTTTGCCTCGATGCCTGCTCTATCGCTCGATCGTGCCCCTCCCGGTCGGGAATTAGACACGATCGAGCGGTGGCTGGGTGGTACCAGGGTCGCTGTACGGGTCGAGCGTTGATGATGTTCGCGCTGGGGTTACGCGCGTTTCCATTTTCGGACAGCCTTGCATTCTCGGCGGTCGCCTGTGCGATCGACGGATCGCGGTTCAGGCGGGGTCTACGAACATCGGGGTTGGCGGAAATCTTACGGCACTTGGTGTTTGTTTTTCGATTTCTGTTCCTTCTCCGTTTGTGCGCTTGCCATGTATGGTTCCACCGGTTTCCGTCCGGTTAGGTTCCATTCTTGGCTCTAGCTTTGGCTAGGTGCGCTGGCTTTTCTTCGCGTGATGCTCCCTTTTTCTTTCGTTCCGGAGTTTCGTTGCAAGAATCAGAGTGCTCTTTCCGACTGTCAGAGTATTGAGATTAAGAGTCTCTACTCTATCGTCGATCCGTACGAGCCTGATTGTGTCAACTGTCCGGTCCGTGCACTGAAGTTTACTTGGCCAGGACTCAGTCTCGTCGTTTTCGCCGACGTAGGCTTTTTTCTTCCCTTGAAAATTGGTCACGGCGGATATCGAAGACTTCCATTTCCTCCTGGATTCGTCTTTTGATCACGGAGGCGTATAGGAATGCGAACCGGCTGCCTTCGGTTGGTGCTTCCAGGACTCATGGGATTCGCAAGTGGCGACCTCTGTGGCTTTTGCCAAGAATGTATCGCTGGCTCATCTCATGAGGGCGGCGTTCTGGCGCAGTGACTGCGTTTTCACGCATCACTAACTGCGTGACGTTCGCGTCCGTCGTCTGGATGACACCTTTGGCGTCAACAAGTTGGTTGTGGCGGGTTCGGCTGTTCGCCTTTGAGTGGTGATTAGTCGTCCGTTCTGTTGCGTGGATGCACACCCGCCTCCCGCTGGGGTAATCATACCTATGAGTTGTCTACTGGTCAGTATGGATAGAAAACTTTAAGAAATTTAAACTAATTTCTATGTTTTCTTGACATACTTACCAGTAGACAACATTATTTTTCCCACCCTCCTCCCCATTTTTTGTGCATCTTCACCAGTCTCGGTGTGTTGTCGAAAGTGAGGCCACGTGGCCAGATCCCTGGTATCTGAGCGCATGCGCGGGAAATGGTGAGAGTTGCCTCCCTTTCACTGGCTGTGACGCTATGGATGAAGCCACTTCATTGGCTTATGGGGTGGCCACGTGGGTGGGGAAGATTTATGCAAATCTTTTTCGAGGTGAAAGGTCATATACCTATGAGTTGTCTACTGGTAAGTATGTCAAGAAAACATAGAAATTAGTTTAAATTTCTTAAAATTACCATGGGTCAGAAACAGGGTCAGGCAAGGGACAGATAGTGCCTCCACAGGTATCCCCAAACTATAAATAACTCCAATCTGTTCCTGATGTAAAGCTGTGGGAGGGGCATGAGGGGGATATTGAAATTAAAATGTTGTGTACTGGCACTTGCTGAGAGGGGAAAGGCTGTGGTCTGACTCCCTCCCTTGAAGATGGAGTGATAAAGTGGTTGGTCTTGGAGGGTGAAGGGGGAGCTGGAGCATGGCAGTGCCAGTTTTGCTTATGGAAATTTCCTGGTTCAGCGGGGTCAAAGAGCAGGTGCTGAATGACCCAGTTAGGGTCAACCCACATAAATAGCTTTGCCTTACATGCAAGGTTCATTTAAAGAATAACCTTTTGTACTGGTAATACTTTAGTGCCCCACCCCACCCCCCCCCCCCCCCCACCCCCCACCCCCCCCCCACCCCCCAGAATATAGTTGTGGTTAACATGGCTCCAAAAAAATAAGATATGTAGATCAGCCTGAACTTTTTGTTTCTTCTTTTTAAAAGAGGCCAGATTGAACATAAAGCATACTTTCTTTAACTGAAAAAGCTTTTTTTTAAATATAATGTAAATAGTGGATTCCCTGAGTTCTCATAGGACAGGAAGATGTGAAAGCATGCAGTTTGTTGTTAACATTGTTTTTTTGTTTTTTTTTCTCTTCTTCTCTTTAATTGTTTGCTTGATAAAAATATCTCTGTTTCGCAGAGACGTTGGAGTCATGGATGAGGAGGGCTACATCAAGATCATAGGGAGAATGAAGGACCTGATCATCCGTGGAGGGGAAAATATTTATCCCATAGAGATCGAGGAGTTGCTGTACATGCATCCAAGCATCAAGGATGTGCAGGTAAGTTTTTACTTTACAAACCACATATGCATGATTTCATACACTTCATGCATCAAACCACACGGCTGGGGAATTATAGTTCAGAAGTTAGCCAGATCTCCTGGGAGTTTACTTCAAAATGCAGATTTTTGTCTTGAAGACTCAAAAACGTGTACTTGTCCATCAGTGGTAACTTCTAACATGATGGCTCAGCTAGTGAATAAAAAGGTTATGCAACTGCACCAAACCTATTCATACCTCCTTCATTCTCCTATTAACCCACCGCTTCCACTCTTCTGTATGTAGCTATTGACATTTTGTGTATATGATAAGGTTTATGTATGCATGTGTCATCTTTTCCTGAATATATATATTGGGGGGGGGGGGGGTATTATGCAGGACTGTTGTGGTGGACAGTTGAACTTAAAAATTAAAAAACTTTCACACCATGGCTTCATATTATTGATGAGGCAGGCCTAGAGAAAATGTATACACAGCGGAAGAGTAGAAGGCGAAAAGAAGCAAGAGAAAGCAATGAGCAGGAGGAGGAATGAGAGCAGATGGTGGTGGGTAGTGGAAAAGAGGAACAAGAGCAGGAGCAGCAGGCAGATAAAGAAGGAACAGAGTCATAAGATTAAGGAGAAGTGCTGAGGAGCCCATAAGGAAAGATTAGCAAAGGAAAAAGAAGGAACAAATTAATCTCTCTGTTTCTGTTTACTTGTCTGCCTCTTTGCCTTGTCTGTCTGCCTCTTTGTCTGTCTTGTCTGTCTGTCTCAGATAAAGACTGTGAGACAGTCTGTCTGTATGATTCTGTGTGTCTGTCCGTCCATCCGTCCGTCCGTCCGTCTATGTCTGTCTGTCTGTCTGTGTATGTCTCCCTGTCTCACAGTCGGTCTGTCTGTCTGTCTGTGTATGTCTCCCTGTCTCACAGTCGGTCTGTCTGTCTGTCTGTCTATGTCTCCCTGTCTCACAGTCGGTCTGTCTGTCTGTCTATGTCTCCCTGTCTCCCTGTCTCACAGTCGGTCTGTCTGTCTGTCTGTCTATGTCTCCCTGTCTCACAGTCGGTCTGTCTGTCTGTCTGTCTGTCTATGTCTCCCTGTCTCACAGTCGGTCTGTCTGTCTGTCTGTCTGTCTATGTCTCCCTGTCTCCCTGTCTCACAGTCGGTCTGTCTGTCTGTCTGTCTGTCTATGTCTCCCTGTCTCCCTGTCTCACAGTCGGTCTGTCTGTCTGTCTGTCTGTCTATGTCTCCCTGTCTCACAGTCGGTCTGTCTGTCTGTCTATGTCTCCCTGTCTCCCTGTCTCACAGTCGGTCTGTCTGTCTGTCTATGTCTCCCTGTCTCCCTGTCTCACAGTCGGTCTGTCTGTCTGTCTGTCTATGTCTCCCTGTCTCACAGTCTGTCTGTCTGTCTATGTCTCCCTGTCTCCCTGTCTCACAGTCGGTCTGTCTGTCTGTCTGTCTGTCTATGTCTCCCTGTCTCACAGTCGGTCTGTCTGTCTGTCTGTCTTATATGTCAATCTGTCTATGTCTCCCTGTCTCACAGTCGGTCTGTCTGTCTGTCTGTCTGTCTATGTCTCCCTGTCTCACAGTCGGTCTGTCTGTCTGTCTGTCTATGTCTCCCTGTCTCCCTGTCTCTCAGTCGGTCTGTCTGTCTGTCTATGTCTCCCTGTCTCCCTGTCTCACAGTCGGTCTGTCTGTCTGTCTGTCTATGTCTCCCTGTCTCACAGTCTGTCTGTCTGTCTGTCTATGTCTCCCTGTCTCCCTGTCTCACAGTCGGTCTGTCTGTCTGTCTGTCTGTCTATGTCTCCCTGTCTCACAGTCGGTCTGTCTGTCTGTCTGTCTTATATGTCAATCTGTCTATGTCTCCCTGTCTCACAGTCGGTCTGTCTGTCTGTCTGTCTATGTCTCCCTGTCTCACAGTCGGTCTGTCTGTCTGTCTGTCTGTCTATGTCTCCCTGTCTCCCTGTCTCTCAGTCGGTCTGTCTGTCTGTCTATGTCTCCCTGTCTCCCTGTCTCACAGTCGGTCTGTCTGTCTGTCTGTCTATGTCTCCCTGTCTCACAGTCGGTCTGTCTGTCTGTCTGTCTATGTCTCCCTGTCTCACAGTCGGTCTGTCTGTCTGTCTGTCTGTCTATGTCTCCCTGTCTCACAGTCGGTCTGTCGGTCTGTCTGTCTTATATGTCAATCTGTCTATGTCTCCCTGTCTCACAGTCGGTCTGTCTGTCTGTCTATGTCTCCCTGTCTCCCTGTCTCACAGTCGGTCTGTCTGTCTGTCTGTCTATGTCTCCCTGTCTCACAGTTGGTCTGTCTGTCTATCTTATATGTCAATCTGTCTATGTGCAGGTGGTGGGCGTTCCAGACCCAAGACTGGGAGAGGAGGTATGTTGCATGATTCAGCTGAAAGATGGCGCCACACTCTCAGAGAAGGAAGTACAGGACTTCTGTAATGAACGGGTAGGTACCAGTCAGCATTTGGGGGCTCTTGCCAACTCTTGGCATCTGTACTGACATGAGAAATGATCAACTAAAACCCCCAAAAAGTTATTCAGAGATGGATCCAGCTGACTGACTAAAACGATGCTGTCTTCATTACCATTTAACCAACGCCTCCCAGCGGTCTTTGTGATCATTATTTGTTTTATACCTATTTGTGGCAGGGTGTCAGCTCTGTATAGCTCCCACCCATGGTAGTCACATGTGCTGCAAGGTAGAGAGTGGGCCAAGCCCCCTAGTTTTGCTTTTGGAAATTCAAGAGGAAAAAAAATCAGCATTATAATTTCTCAGATGGATTTGCTCCATGTTCACTTGTGAGTACTTCTGGTGTAAGTTTTGCTGCATTTTTGCTGAATAGTTAAAAGGGCATGTGCC
This sequence comes from Theodoxus fluviatilis, assembly GCA_034096865.1. Classification (NCBI taxonomy): domain Eukaryota; kingdom Metazoa; phylum Mollusca; class Gastropoda; order Cycloneritida; family Neritidae; genus Theodoxus; species Theodoxus fluviatilis. Next base: position 22,547 of record JAWQFJ010008083.1, on the reverse strand, counting down.
AAAGACAAGGATGGATGTCTCACCTTTGAACTTTGGGTTGGGGGTGGGGGTCTTTACGCAGCACTGACAACCCTAGCAATCCCAATCACAACACCAGGGTAAGGGTTTAGTGGCTGCATGCTGCATTGCATTCATCTGCCTGCTTACTGGCCTTTGTTCTCACTGGTAATAAGGCCTGTTTCGTGTTTCACTGTGTCTGCAGGGCACCTTGTTCTTGCTGTTGTCATTGCTGTTGTTGTAGTTGTCATTTCTGTTGTTGTCAGTTTTGTTGGCACTGTAGGACTGTGTGTGGTTTGAGCACCCATGAGTGGGTGGAAAAGTTGCAATATAAAAGGAGCACCGTACCTTCACCTTCACCTCTAAATAAGCCAGCATCAGGTTAGAATACTACCCAGGGAGTGGAGATGGTGCTGGTACCTGTCTGTATGTATGTCCAATGTGTCTGTTGATATGTTTTGTTGTGAGGCACCAGCATACGCTTGATGAAGTGGCACAGTGATCGGGGGTATACTATACAACAGTTTATTTCCCAGATATGGATGACAAGTTGCCATATAAAACCAATGTCTTTACCTTTATTCCTCATTTCAGCTGGCCCGTTTCAAGGTGCCTCGCTATGTCCTCTTTGTGACGGAATACCCCCTGACAGTCACAGGCAAGGTGCAGAAGTACAAGCTTCGAGAAGCAGCGACAGAACAGCTTGGTCTCAATAACAAGACATACGCTGGAAGCACCACAGTGCAGAAATGATTGAGGGGCCCTGTGATTCAAGGGTAAAGTGTGAAACACTTTGAGCCTCACATGTGGGTTATGAGCTGCCATATGAAACCAGTATTTTTTGCCTATACCCTAAAGGTTCTAACTCTGGTAGTAACTGACTTCTGCTTTTTGACTTCAGGCATATCAGTTTTATGTACTCTAAAGAGAAAAGAGAGGCAGCAAGTGTACATGTTTTTTCTTCTGGAATTGTTTGTTTCCTCATGAGGTTCTTTATTTCAATGACCAACAGACGATCAAACCATCTGGTGGCTTCAGATTTTTAGCTGTTGCCTTCACTAGGAGTTGACTGAGGATATGACTTGAACATTCACCACAAGTTAAATCCTCAGTCTAGTCATGGCATCATGAAAAAGCACGCAATTTGGGCCCACTTGGACCAAGACAAGAACTTAGTAAAAATGCATGAAGTTGCAGCTAGCCCTCCCTGAATGAAACACGACTCCCCACAAACTCAGAGCATTCTAGACCCAACAAGAGTCCAAGCACACATGCAAACTTAAAGGACATGAACAAAATAGAGGGGAGAACACGTACAGTTCAACCTGAAAGGAACAGGGCCCATGCTTAAAAAAGGACATTGGGGGGGGGGGGGGGGATGGGGGGGGGGGGGGGGTGTTTGGGGGATTTGTATGATCATTGCCATAGAGATTGCCATATAATTGGCATAGAGTGCATGTAGTTAATTACTTCTTTGCTGTTTGAGAAGGTTTTTGGTGATTGATGGATGGCTGAGACTGAATATTGTGCCTCCTTACCCCTCCACCATTTTTTCCCTTCACATGTTCTTTTTGTGACACTGAAATGTACACATGATTACACAAAAGATTGTCTATATGTTACCGGGTGAAGTGAAGCCCGAAGTTTTTACATGGACTCTTTCTCTCTCTCCCTCTCTCTCTCTCCCCCCCCCCCCCCCCCCCCCCCCCCCGACATTTGTTCCCCTCTCCCCTCCCTCTATCTCTCTCCTCCCTCTATCATGTATCCTGCGTCTCAGACGGCCATGTTATATATATGTTGTAAGACCAGCCTACTATGTAGCTTATCAGCCTGGGAGGGTCCCAGCGCGCCTTCCCTTATCTGTTTGTTAATTGAACTTGACATGTGACCTCGGACAGCTTCCCTCCTATCGTTCGCGCGCTATGCCTAAATTGTTAGAATCAAGAGACAAATTTGATGCTTTCTCTAAATTAAGGCATCTGATTGCAATGGTGCAATATTCATTTGGTTGACTTTGTTATGCCTATCAAGGCAACACTTGGTGTGAATAATTTCGAGTAAGTATAAGGCAGCAATGAGCCTTTTTCTGTCATTAGGAAAACACAACTCCGAGACAGGCTGAAATGGCTCCCCTGAGGTCAGCGCATTTCTTTGATAAGGAGGGACTGTCCGCAGGTTGGGAGAGACGCCCACCACCAGTCTCTTGAAAGACCCCATACCATCTGGGGGAGAGATCACTGTGACCAGGTCTTGAGTTGGTCCAGGCCATTATCATCAGGCCTCGGACCAGCTGGCAGCCCCTGTACCCATGGGAAAATAAAGTTGTGGAAAGCAAGTAGGATTTGTCTCATACCTGCACCCTGCTACCATCATGCCTCATGCCACCACCATCACATATACTTTTTACCGGCTTCTAGAACCTTCAAGAACAACGATAATGCACTTGATTGTCGTTGGAGTGGCGCGAACGACGTCACGCGACATTTCGAAAGATGAATTAACCCTGACTAAGTCACGTAACTAGGCATTTGACTTGTGGTTAATACTGGCGTATAATCTCAAAGATACTACGATGTTCTAGTACATTCCAGCACCTTCACGACACAATACTGAAGTCAATCTAGATCAGTTATGGCGCATGCTTTTGCAAAAATGCATGCCAGGGATACCAAATTTTGTTGTTCTTAAATATTGCAGCTGAAGAATACGCTTCCATGCATGAAAATGACCTTTTTACTGCTTTGCCTAAACTATTATGATCTTCAGAGACCATGTTGCCGCTCACACATCTACGGGAACACATAATCTCCACCTATCTGCCTTCCAGGTTTTATGATGAGTCTCTCCCGGAGATGCTTGGATCATTGATGGTAGCAGGGCACCTGAATGTCCCAGACGGGAAGTTTACAACGGCTGATAGGCTCTTAAACACCATCCATCCATCCATCCATCCCGGATGGATCGCTGTTTCACAAGGCAGCTCTGGTGAAGCACTCCATCCCTTGGGGAACAGCGATCGCCTGGAGGGATGCGGCCATGTGTAACAGCCTGCTCAGCCAAATCCCTCAGCCTGAATGCTCTCAGCACAGCCAGGCTGTTGCTGCATTGGAGGGTGCTGCTCGCTCTTCTGCAGCTGGCTGGACTCTGGGCTCAGAAGGAATTTCGGGACTTTGCTTCCATGGCAGGAACCGTATCGCTGGATTCCTGTACTCCGGATGTCGGACTGCAATCCCGTTGGCCGTCAAGACCAGAGGTCGGTGGGTCACGGAGGCGCAGATCGTCTCCTTCCCCTCGGCGTCAATCTTCTGGTCAGGAGCGCGGCCGAGCGTGCCCCTATCTGCATGTGCGGGCGTTTTGATGGGGATGCAAGGACACCTCTGAGGCGTGTATCATGCACCGGAGGCGCTCGGAGCGCAGGTCCCAGGAACGCTTGGCCCAAGCCCCATGGCCCAGACCCACCACCACCGCTACCAGCACGGCAACCTTGCCCGTCACCGCTACCAGTGCGACACCCGCGGCTACCACCGATTCGGTACCAGCAACTCCCATCCCCTCAACATCAGCCAATCTTCCAATGGATATGGAGGTAGAGCCACTCATCTCCCTGTTGCCGGGAGTGGATTCCTCCTCTATCTCGGAGAGTGAGCTGGCAAAGCTGGAGGCAGCTCAGTGGGGATGCGAGCAGATAGGAAATCAGGTCGTCGGAAAGTCTCCGCGATCGTCCGTTCCTCTAAGAGATGGAGACTCAGGGATTTGGAACCCTGTATCCGATGTGCCTGAGTCTGCAGATGCCGCGAAATCTTTTCCTGTGTCGCCTTACAGAAATAGGCTAGCTGCATGGATGGATCCACCAAAGACGGGTGCCATGGAGAGCTTGGAGCCTCCCACCATTTGGACAATGGCCGATTCTGTCCGGGTACAAGTGCTCCCTTGCATTGAAACTTTGTCAAGTGGGGGAAGTGTCCAAGGGGTCTTCCAAAGGTGAGTGCAGTGAAAGGATTAGCTACGCAGAGGTTGTGGCATCTGCGCCATGATCCACGCCCTCCCTAAATCCTAAACTGTGCCCAATGCCCCCTTCACACGTCTGGACACGTTTGAACAGGTTAAATGATGTGGATGCGCACTTCCATTTGGACTGGCTGCCCCGGGAAGCACTGAAGTGCTTGCAGGAGTCTGCCCGAAGGAGTGACCTGAACACCATGTCGTACCTGGCATGATGAGCCAATGGACTATCTGACCTTCCCCAGGTTGACATTGCATATGCGGTAGCTTCATTTAGTGATCCCAGCACGCATCACCACATGCTCCAACATCAGCAGGTCTGGCGCCGGGATATAAAATGAGCGACCCACCACTTGGTGTTGTCTGGTCTACACCCAAAGTACTCCCGGGAGGTACTTGTGGAACCTGAGAAAGTAGTCCCACAACGGAGAGAGCTGTCAAATCTACCCAAGGTTGTCTCTTTCGGTGAGGTCAGACTGGATGAGACCTTTGAGGCGCAAGAGAAGATTCTGAGAATCATATTGTCAGGATTCAGAGACCTAATTACCACCCATCTGCTGCAAGTTTGCTGCCGAGAAAGGTCTGAGGGAGACATACTTTCCTCCCTTATGAGGGGGGACTGAGAAATGTAAAAATGGTGCACAAATATGCTATTTGCCAGATTTTGTCCAGAATATTACATTTGCAGCAGTTATTGTGTTAGGTTACTTGGCACACTTGCATCAAGTACAAGTAGTCATGGCTGAGTTCAAAGCAATTTTTAGAGATGCGAGCGGCTTTGTTTTTTGACTGACTTATCAATTGGAATTGGTTGAAGGATATGTAATGGACTCCCTGATTGGACATGGGGTAATGATGGACATTGTGTGATGACATAAAGTATTCTCACTGGCTCATGATGGTGTGCCAATGTGCCAGGACAGCACACGTCTGTCCGTTATTCCTGTCTCTATACTCTAAACCCAATGGGTTTCTGTTTAAAATACTTTGTCCTGAAAAGACTAGCATATTGGCAAGTGTTCCCTTTGAACACTAATACTTTTTTATCAGAAGGAACTGGTACATCTACTGTATTTGGAGGGGACATTCTACATGTAGAAGAGTGGTCCGAGTGGTGAGTGTAATTATTGACACATTGCAGGCGCAGGCTTAGAGCTATAGAAAGGAGAACTTCTCTCTACTCCAATGTAGCAGGACAAAACCGGGTTCGTGTTGGTGAAGGGTACAAGTTTATTCTAGCTCGCCCAACGAAAATAAAAGAAAGGACACGTCAGTCTTACGAAGATTCTCAAACAGTTAAACCCCAACGTGAATTCTGAGTTCAGATCTACCTGCACGCGTCGTGTGGCTGTTTACATTCCCCATCATGTTGGTAGCTGGGAGTCAGTTAAACAGAGGCCTCAGGATGACTCCACTGGCGAATACTTTCTATAGTATGCCGAATAATTTCTTTTCCGTCCAAACCGCTACAGTTTTCGTCCATTCCTTTTTCTTTTCCTTCGTCACAATCGTCACAAAACTGATTACGTAACGTCCGCTCAAGCAACTCCAAGCATTCTTTACACCCAGTCTCCGCATCTCTCGCCCCCCCACCAAGGACACACAAGAACACCAGGAGCGGCCTGGGGCCCTCCGACTCCAGCTGATCGATGCAACAGCAAGCCTGCGTGAACATCACACATCTCCACGGCAGCAACAGATCGTGATCGAGGGAACCACGCCCCCCCACGCATCTCGACAGCCCCCATCCACGCACACAAACATGGAAACGAGAGACAGCACGCCCAACTACAGACCTCTTCTATTCTCACCCTCTTACATTCATACAACTCTCCTGGCTTTTCGTCACATACTACTTTTCAAGGGAGGGAAGATTTTCAGGGAAGTGAAGAAAAGCAAACAAATTATGGCATTATTGACAGAACTGCAGAACTCATATGAAAATGACTAAAATGCAAGGCAAACAATTCACTCACTCGGGTAGCATCTGATTGTATGATTTTTATTGGAGCACATTTTGAAATGCAAAAGTGTCACTACTTATTATTAATGTTATTAAAGAGATTCAATTAATATGCTGAATAAAAAGCCTGAGCAGTATATTAACACCAGCAAACAATGCAACAAAATGTACACTTCAGTGACAGATTGGAACATGCATTTTAATACAAAACCATACCCTGAATATCAAAATTTCAATCTGATAATCACACAAAAAAATAATGATTCTGGTAGGTCTCTGCAAATTATTTGACGCTAAATGAATCAAAGTATTCCACACTAGGCTTTCAACTTTTTTCTATAGACAATCCACATTTTCTTTGTTTCCATTTACAGACCCACGTGGGCTGATGGGCAGAGGAACTCAAACCTATTTCATTGAACTGTCAAGTGAATCATACTAGAATCCACTGTCGTGTTGTGTTTTTATTACATTGATAAAAGTGGGCGATTATCAACGTTGTGGCCTTATATGGCCTACAAACTCCATCCATCTATCCATCCTCTTGCAGAGTTTACTGTACCATACCAAAAGCTCATCACTAGCTAGCAAATTCAAAGCCAATCCATTATGTACCCTGAATGATATCGTGGTTTATTTGCTAACAAACACTACACATCCACACGGTCAGTATTTTTTCAGTGCTCTGCGGGTATGGGTGCATAGATGCATGCTTGCACATTTGTGAGTGCCTACATTCATGTGTGTATGTGTGTGAATGCAGATTCAAGCTTGCAAATTTGCGAGTGCCTACATGCATATGTGCAGGTGTGTGTGTGCAGATGCATGCTTGCAAATTTGTGAGTGCTTACATGCATATATTTATATGCATGTGTGTGTGCATGTGAGAGAGAGAAATATCAAAGGTATGGCACTCCACAGCCACAGCCAACATGGATGGATGGATGGAATGTTATGGCCTATCAGCCTTAATAGGCTATGTAAGGCACTTGAGCACAAAAATCATTACACATGTAACAGGTTAGGTAGACAGAAATCAAGTCAAGATTTCCCTTGCCAACATGAACGAAATTCATGATTCCAGATTTGAAACTGCTTTCAAAGTGATTGACACATTCAGACTAAGTATCTCTTGTAGTTTTTCCATAGTGTAATGAAAGATCTTGTATAGACAATCTTTTGTGTAATCATGTGTACATTTCAGTGTCACAAAAAGAACATGTGAAGGGAAAAAATGGTGGAGGGATAAGGAGGCACAATCTTTAGTCTCAGCCATCCATCAATCACCAAAAACCTTCTCAAACAGCAAAGAATTAATTAACTACATGCACTCTATGGCAATTATATGGCAATCTCTATGGCAATGATCATGCAAAATCCCCCCCCCGCGTCCTTTTTTAAGCATGGGCCTTGTTCCTTTGAGGTTGAACTGCGTTCTCCCCTCTATTTTGTTCATGTCCTTTAAGTTTGCATGTGTGCTTGGACTCTTGTTGGGTCTAGAATGCTCTGAGTTTGTGAGGAGTCGTGTTTCATTCAGGGAGGGCTAGCTGCAACTTCATGCATTTTTACTAAGTTCTTGTCTTGGTCCAAGTGGGCCCACATTGCATGCTTTTTTTCCATGATGCCATGACTAGACTGAGGATTTAACTTGTGGTGTATGTTCAAGTCATATCCTCAGTCAACTCCTGGTGAAGGCAATAGCTAAAAATCTGAAGCCACCAGATGGTTTGATCGTCTGTTGGTCATTGAGATAAAGAACCTTATGAGGAAACAAACAATTCCAGAAGAAAAAACATGTACACTTTCTGCCTCTCTTTTTTCTTTAGAGTACATAAAACTGATATGCCTGAGGTCAAAAAGCAGAAGTCAGTTACTACCAGAGTAAGAACCTTTAGGCAAAAAATACTGGTTTCATATGGCAGCTCATAACCCACATGTGAGGCTAAATGTGTTTCACACTTTACCCTTGAATCACAGGGCCCCTCAATCATTTCTGCACTGTGGTGCTTCCAGCGTCTGTCTTGTTATTGAGACCAAGCTGTTCTGTCGCTGCTTCTCGAAGCTTGTACTTCTGCACCTTGCCTGTGACTGTCAGGGGGTATTCCGTCACAAAGAGGACATAGCGAGGCACCTTGAAACGGGCCAGCTGAAATGAGGAATAAAGGTAAAGACATTGGTTTTATATGGCAACTTGTCACCCATATCTGGGAAATAAACTGTTGTATAGTATCACTGTGCCACTTCATCAAGCCTATACTGGTGCCTCACAACAAAACATATCAACAGACACATTGGACATGCATACAGACAGGTACCAGCACCATCTCCACTCCCTGGGTAGTATTCTAACCTGATGCTGGCTTATTTAGAGGTGAAGGTGAAGGTACGGTGCTCCTTTTATATTGCAACTTTTCCACCCACTGATGGGTGCTCACACCACACACAGTCCTACAGTGCCAACAAAACTGACAACAACAGAAATGACAATTACAACAACAGCAATGTCAACAGCAAGAACAAGGTGCCCTGCAGACACAGTGAAACACGAAACAGGCCTTATTACCAGTGAGAACAAAGGCCAGTAAGCAGGCAGATGAATGCAATGCAGCATGCAGCCACTAAACCCTTACCCTGGTGTTGTGATTGGGATTGCTAGGGTTGTCAGTGCTGCATAAAGACCCCCACCCCCACCCCAAAGTTCAAAGGTGAGACATCCATCCTTGTCCTTGGCACATGCCCTTTTTATTCAGCAAAAATGCAACAAAACTTACACCAGAAGTACTCACAAGTGAGCATGGAGCAAATCCATCTGAGAAATTATAATGCTGATTTTATTTCCTCTGGTATTTCCAAAAGCAAAACTAGGGGGCTTGGCCCACTCTCTACCTTGCAGCACATGTGACTACCATGGGTGGGAACTATACAGAGCTGACACCCTGCCACAAATAGGTATAAAACAAATAATGATCACAAAGACCGCTGGGAGGTATTGGTTAAGTGGTAATGAAGACAGCATCGTTTTAGTCAGTCAGCTGGATCCATCTCTGAATAACTTTTTGGGGGTTTTAGTTGATCATTTCTCATGTCAGCACAGATGCCAAGAGTTGGCAAGAGCCCCCAAATGCCGACTGGTACCTACCCGTTCATTACAGAAGTCCTGTACTTCCTTCTCTGAGAGTGTGGCGCCATCTTTCAGCTGTATCATGCAACATACCTCCTCTCCCAGTCTTGGGTCTGGAACGCCCACCACCTGCACATAGACAGATTGACATATAAGATAGACAGACAGACCGACTGTGAGACAGGGAGACATAGACAGACAGACAGACAGACAGACAGACAGACAGACAGACAGACAGACAGACAGACATAGATGGATGGACGGATGGACGGATGGACGGACAGACAGACAGAACTTCACACAGACAGTCTCCCTGTCTCACAGTCTTTATCTGAGACAGACAGACAAGACAGACAAAGAGGCAGACAGACAAGGCAAAGAGGCAGACAAGTAAAGAGAGACAGAGAGATTAATTTGTTCCTTCTTTTTCCTTTGCTAATCTTTCCTTATGGCCTCCTCAGCACTTCTCCTTAATCTTATGACTCTGTTCCTTCTTTATCTGCCTGCTGCTCCTGCTCTTGTTCCTCTTTCCCACTACCCACCACCATCTGCTCTCATTCCTCCTCCTGCTCCTTGCTTTCTCTTGCTTCTTTTCGCCTTCTACTCTTCCGCTGTGTATACATTTTCTCTTGGTCTGCCTCATCAATAATATGAAGCCATGGTGTGAAAGTTTTTTTAATTTTTAAGTTAAACTGTCCAACACAACAGTCCTGCATAATAAACCCCCCCCCCAAAAAAAAAAAAAAAAAAAATTATTAAGGAAAAGCTGACACGTGCATACATAAACCTTATCATATACACAAAATGTCAATAGCTACATACAGAAGAGTGGAAGGGGTGGGTTAATAGGAGAATGAAGGAGGTATGAATAGGTTTGGTGCAGTTGCATAACCTTTTTATTCACTAGCTGAGCCATCATGTTAGAAGTTACCACTGATGGACAAGGACAAGTTTTTGAGTCTTCAAGAAAAAAATATGCATTTTGAAGTAAACTCCCAGGAGATCTGGCTAACTTCTGAACTATAATTCCCCAGCCGTGTGGTTTGATGCATGAAGTGTATGAAATCATGCATATGTGGTTTGTAAAGTAAAAACTTACCTGCACATCCTTGATGCTTGGATGCATGTACAGCAACTCCTCGATCTCTATGGGATAAATATTTTCCCCTCCACGGATGATCAGGTCCTTCATTCTCCCTATGATCTTGATGTAGCCCTCCTCATCCATGACTCCAACGTCTCTGCGAAACAGAGATATTTTTATCAAGCAAACAATTAAAGAGAAGAAGAGAAAAAAGAAGAGAAAAACAATGTTAACAACAAACTGCATGCTTTCACATCTTCCTGTCCTATGAGAACTCAGGGAATCCACTATTTACATTATATTTAAAAAAAAGCTTTTTCAGTTAAAGAAAGTATGCTTTATGTTCAATCTGGCCTCTTTTAAAAAGAAGAAACAAAAAGTTCAGGCTGACCTACAGATCTTTTTTTTTTGGAGCCATGTTAACCACAACTATATTCTGGGGGGTGGGTGGTGGGGTGGGGGTGGGGGTGGGGGTGGGGCACTAAATTATAACCAGTACAAAAGGTTATTCTTTAAATGAACCTTGCATGTAAGGCAAAGCTATTTATGTGGGTTGACTCTAACTGGGTCATTCAGCACCTGCTCTTTGACCCCTCTGAACCAGGAAATTTCCATAAGCAAAACTGGCACTGCCATGCTCCAGCTCCCCCTTCACCCTCCAAGACCAACCACTTTATCACTCCATCTTCAAGGGAGGGACAGACCACAGCCTTTCCCCTCTCAGCAAGTGCCAGTACACAACATTTTAATTTCAATATCCCCCTCATGCCCCTCCCAGGGCTTTACATCAGGAACAGAATGGAGTTATTTATAGTTGGGGATACCTGTGGAGGCACTATCTGTCCCTTGCCTGACCCTGTTTCTGACCCATGGTAATTTGATACTGCCCCTCCCCATTCCAGCCTCCACAGCACTCTTTGTGCAAATTTCCAGTAAGGAGACCCATATTTTGTGCTATTTTGTTGGAGCCATATCTTTGGCTACCCATTTTTTGTGGATGTGAAAATGTCCTGAATTATAAAATATTAATCAGTCTTTGAATTGAAGTTAATTTTAGAGATGTCAATCACTGCCTCTTTTAGCCATTAGCATCTTTGCCATTAGTTGGGAATGGAACACACCAGTGATGTGACTAGTGGCAGGGAGCATACACTTGCTGAGCATCACAGGAGACTGAAAGTGTTGTGTAGAGTGTGTGGTGAAAGACTAGCAAAGAAGTATGATACCAGAAAGGCGAAACTGTGCTCTAATTTCACCAAGGACTTGACCAAATTCTACAACATTGACGTAGAAAAAGACTGCGAAGACAAACATTCAGCATCATTTGTCTGAAATGCTACAGAAGATTATGTGGTTTGAGATCAACTTCTGCTCCATCTACTGTCACACTTGCTGCTGCCAAAGAGTGTGTGGAAAAATCAAGTCTCATTTGGCAGAACTATGGACCAACTCTGGATATTCGCAACTGCAGCGTGTGCTTTCAGTTTGAAAAACAGAGTGCACCTGGTTGACCAATCAAACCAGAGAAGCCACTGTTTCGGAAAGGATGCACAAGCAAAATCGCAGCCGAGGAAACGCCCTCAACAAGTCAGACTGTGGATGATGGGGAGCAGTTTCAACCACCCCAAACGTCTACTCCCATCAAACAAAGAGCAACAGCATGTACACAGACATCCCCAGTGAAGAAGAGGAAAATTTGGTTGATGCAGCTACTTCTCCCATCGTTCAGAAAGTCTATATTCAGCCAAGAGAATGAAACCTTTTCTCAGCTCGGAGTTAAATATTCATCCAAAGATGAAAGGAAATACCACACCCACTTGACAAGGATCATGCTAAACGAATCACAAGACATGAGCACTCTTCGATGACAAACATGCCGCCAGCCACTAGTGTCAAGAAAGTCAGAAGATGCTACATCGCATCTGAAGAAGAAATGAGATAAGAGCCATCCACAATGATCAGCAGCACATATCTGGGAGAAGCCAACTCTCAGCCATCAATCAACAGATCACGGAGCTAAAATGGAGAAGAGCACATTTTCTTGAGGCCAGACTGTCTCTGCACTGCTGATGACGTGAAAGTAATCAGAGCCCAGCTTGAGCAAGAAATAGGTGATTTGGATGAGGAAATATCACTACGATAAGAAGCTGTTCTCCCATGCCTATCTGGCCCTGAGGTGAGAAACCTGGACATTGTCTTGAAAAAGCGCAGAATCTGCATGCAAGCCTACCATGGACTTTCGTTTGTTGGAAATCACTGCCACAAATATCTCAAACAAAATGTCATAGAAGACATCTGCAACAGTGTCTTGAAAAAGCACAGGAACTGTCAAAAGACAAGGAGGTTGTTGCCAAGGCAGAGTACGTGAAACGAAAGTTTTCATTTCTAAATGAACTCTTTGCCCAAATTCATCATGACATTTCCCACATAAGTCCAATGAGAAACCAAGACATTCAGGCAGCAGTGTTACATAGAAGCATACATGACTTTTTAAGAAAGAACTTCGCAAATGTTTGTATCATTCCCAAACAGCTGGAACACCACTGCATCCCCTGGATGAAAGCATGGGGATTTGGAATGGGTCTGCACAGGGAGCAAGGTGGAGAGCAAGCACATGCAACAATGAATCTGTTGAAATTCAGAGTCTGGGGAATCAGAGATGAAGGTGAAAAACTGTCAATCCTTTTGAAAGAGCACATGGTTCAGGTTTCAAAGCTTCTCCAATCTGTTGGTCTCAGTCATAAACCAAGGAAACTTACGAGGTGAAGCACTTCTTGATCAAGGCTACTCCTGCAAATGTAAATGGCTGTATATGCATGCTGGACTAAATGAACTCCAGAATTCCATATATAACTCTGGGGAAAAAAGAAATCTTGGGGAGATACTGAACCATTCACCTATGAATTATAAGTGTGACTTTCAGTTGTGTTCCTTTTAACACAAATGTGAAGAAGAAGCTCGGTCAAGTCAGAACAGTGTGGTCAGCATGCAACTGAAAATAACTCTGAATTAGACATTGACATGCTATTCCAACCTTTCTGTGCAAAATATGGGACTGATTGTTGAGAAAAGAACAGACTCTTTGGCCTGCCAATGCCTGTGGAGTACTTCATTTGAAACGAAGACAGTGGATTATTCCTTGGCTTGACATCTGCAGAGGTAGGCTTAATTTATTTTCCAATTCTGTCTTTTCCATATGATGTATACTTTACAGCCAAAAAATTGCATTCTTGTGATGCAAGCATGTACAAAGCAATGATGCAATGCTTTGCAGAGTGAATCAGTCACTTGTGATGCTTCATATGGGAGACTTCTATCTCTCTCTGCTTGTGGTATGTTGTCATAAACTGGCATGTGTTAGGTGTCTGTGGAAATCTTATGATAAGCTCTCTTCTTTCATACTGATTTCATTGCATTGCAAAACTATTAAGTATATCTTGCAGCACACAATGCTAGGTGTCCAGTGCTCAGAGGTGGTGCAAGAGTGACTGGCATCCTTTCTCAGCAGTTAATGTGTGGCAGGCCAGTGTAACCTATTCATAGAGCAGCTGTGGGTGTGATAAGGGAGTGAGGGCAGTGAAACTGAAACAGGAGATGCCTTGCAGACCTCAGACAAGCAAACTAAAGAGCCCAGTCTGACCAGGCCAGCTCCAGCCACCCATCTCATCAATGTTCTTGTTCTTGCTGGGATAATTTCAGAATTGCACATTTTTTATTCACCTTTTTCTGTGCTTTTGTACATTAATGATTACTTTTCATTGACATGTGTTTACTGCATCATTTCCGATTTGTACCTGTGGAGATGCCTCTCTTCACATTTGTTTGATGTCCATTGTGCATATTGCTCTTTATGTAGCTGTGTATAGATACTGTTCCCATTGGGAACGCAAACCCATAATCCTTTGCAACTTGTGACCCTCCAACAAATAACCTATTCCTATATCCTCATGTGCATCAATTTACCTGCCCTACCCAGTTTGCTTTCCTTGTACCATAAGAGTCGGTTGCGATGTACATTCTACCTTTTTTTTCTTTCTGAGGCTGTTTTTGGATAATGTCCACTTTGGCAGTGTCAACTACACTTGTCGACCACCAACCTTACCTCATCATATACCCTCCTGTACATCAATATTACTTGACCTCACCTAATTTGCTTCCATGCACTGACTTGTTAATTGTTTGGTGGAGTCCCCATGCAGTGACTCTGGAAGGGTAGGAGCCATGCTTTTTTCCATTGGGTTTGTTACCACAGGTTCTCCCTTCCAGCTTGCCCTGGTATCCCCCGAATGGAGCTGAACTTGTTTGCCTCCCTCCTTACCATATTAAAAAGAGTCGCAGCTGCAGCTTTCAGTTACCAGAACCGAGGCTCGGCTGTGGCCATGCGCAAATGCAGACCCGATTTTTGGCTTTTCTTTGCATGCCCCTTGATACCTCATAATGGCGGCCCGCAAAAAAGTCCCTTGTACTCATGGACTGGAATGGTTAAAAACTGACAATGAAGCTTTACAACTCAAGAGTTGTCTTCAGGTGCAATACATACAGAGGTTATGGGTAAGACACAAGTGAGGAAGGCTGGACAGGAGGGGCTGAATAAAGTCAACATGCATGTAAAGATCTTCCATGTGAACACTTTCCACATTTTATCTGAAATTAATGTAGAGACAGTGATAAAGTAGACACTGCTGAGAACTTCTTGAAATGATGCCACATATATAAAGTGACATAATGTTACACATGAAAAAAGAGACAAAGAATGCTTGAAGAAGGATGCTGCGCAAAAATGTAGACAATAAATATAGCATTGTCTGGCTGGGGCTAACTTTTACATGATTATGGCTATTTATGACTCTAGAACAAGAACAATCAAAATGCACACTCACTTTGAAATTAATGACATGCATGACATCAATACATGCATTGTACTGATAAATATAACTATTTAAAACTCATGCAGAAAACAAGTAATGAGGAACTTGTAAGGTTCAGAAGATATAAATTCAAAAGCACTCACTGGCCATCATGACAATAAGCTGAGGACAAAACCAACAACAATTATATATGATGTCTCATACTGTCTGTCTCTTCCCCTTGTTGCCATTCCCATTAAGATTTAGCTTTCGGCTAAGCCACAGTTGCTTCCCATAACATTTCCCTCCTCAGACTGAATGTTATGAATTTAGTGGTGAAGTAACAACCTTCCTATTGTTTCCCTCATGCCAGTGCACAGATACAACTGTAGGTCTATCCCCACCCTGTCTAGGCCAATTGAATGGTTTCTTGGCTCAAAATAGACTGACCAGTGGATGGGGGCTGTATCAACTCTTCAGATAGAAAGGATTACACTAACAACGTCAAACAGATGAGCTGATCTCTTCCCAAGGCATACAGTGGACTATTTGGCAGGTCAGTCTGTCTTGTCTTAAGGCTGGCACTGTAGGAGTTCAAAAAGTGTTATACATATCTCGCTCTTCGGCATGTGAAGTCCAAGCTCTGCAGTACAATTAATTTTTTTTATATAACCTGGCTACAGTGAATTGTTTGGAGCGTCATGTCTTGGAGGTACCTGAACATCAGACTACCTACCCAGTGTGGTACCATCGAGAGGGGCTGATGGTTTCCTTGGTCTTCTCGGTGTCCTCCCAGTACCCCAGCATGACATGGTAGCCCCTGGTGCAAATCTCCCCTGGCTGTCCGATAGGGACTATCTCCCCCTCCTCATTGATGATCTTCGTCTGCAAGATGATAGAGAAGAATTTTTGTTTCACTTGTCTAAAAGGGTTTGTAACAGTAGCATTCCACTATCTCCTTGACCTCTACACTCATGTCTAAGTGCAACAGAAGAAGAAGGTCATTCTATTCTCCTTGATTGACCAAGTTTCAAATAGCCAAGTTTCAAATAGCAATGCAGTTATGAATTATAATAATTCCACTTTACCCAATAATGCAAATGTGTAACTGACTGTATTATATTGCATCAAAGAGGAAAATGTACATTTTGAGGAAGTTAAGTGACCAATTTGAGATCTGGATAGAATCTTCATGTATTTTCCTTCATTAATAACACACACACATAATTATGCATGCATGCACAGGCACATAAACACACACACACACACAAACACACACACAAACACACACACACACACACAAACACAATCTCCATTTGTTTTTTAAATGCAACGTGCAACAATGTTGTAAAAAGTTACTATCTAACACGTACTTGCTTTGTCAGTTACTTCTTCAGATGTGAGCGACAGGAGGAACTGATCTTCATGGACTGACTGACTGACAGTGTCTTGATTAACAGGCAGACAGACAGGCACATACAGTCAGATGGACAGAGAGAGACAGACACATATACAGACACTGTCAGACAGACAGACACAGACAGACACAGGCAGACAGACACAGGCAGAAAGACAAACAGACAGATGGATGGATGGATGGACTGACAGGCTGCAGGCAGGCAGGCAGACAGGAAGGCAGATACATGGACAGACACATGGACAGAAACATGAACAGACAGATAGACACATAGACTGACTGAAAGAGAAATAAACCAATGAAGAAATGGATGGATAGAGCTGCATTTCTCTACATCATGCTGCACCATGAGAGGTATGTGTACTAAAACAGCTGAGGCTAAGTCCAAAGTCAGTCATGTTGACAGGTCTTCATCACCTCTGTGTGATCAAGAGCCACCCCCACTGTGGAGACACGCTTTGCCAGAGGGCTGTAACGGTAGCTCTGAGACAGCACAGGACTGGTCTCTGTGGTTCCATAGCAGACCTTGATGGCAAACAAAGAAAAGTGGCATAAGGGTTGACAACCTGGCGGTCAGCTAAGCCTTATATGCTTGCTCTCACTTAGGATTCCCTCCTCTGACTCACTGTTCTAAATTTTGCTGTCAAGTGATGACATGGGGAAAGTTAGGCCTAATGTTTCCCACATGATTTTTACATTTAATGCAGTTTTTTTAATAGGAGAACTGGAGAACTAGCGCACATCTTCCCTGGATGGGAATGGGACAGGATGTTAGGGTGGAGTATAGGGTTAATGTCAAAGAGTAACAAATAGCCAGAACCGTTTGATGCCCCCCCCCCCCCCCCCCCCCCCCCCCACCCATTCCCACCACATCCCTTCATCAGCTGGAATCTCTAGTAGCTCAGCCAGGGGCGGCCCCAAGCTGCCAAGGAGGCTACAGGGGGGGCTTCAGGACAGGGTCAGATCATTCAGATCCAACTGTGCACTCATTCCACTGCATGTTTGCCATGACAGAACTCACGGTGACTTCAGACATGTGCATGACGGTGTTGACTTGTCGCATGACTTCCTCCGGGCAGATGGAGCCTGCCATGACCCCAGTGTAGAGACTGGACAGGTCGTACTTGGTGAACTTCGGGTGGTTCAGCATGTCAATGAACATTGTCGGCACTCCGTACAGTGAGGTACACCTGCAAGTTGATAACACAACACATTTTTTGTTCATCCTAACACTGAAAACGAAATTTTTTTTGTTTGAATATTATGCTGGAACTAAAATTGTAATTGTGTGCTGCATACAAACAAAACATTGTCTACCAATAAAAGGACAAAAGGTTATAACCATAGGATGAATCAGGGTAAATTTATCTCAAATAGTGAAAATCAAAATGCACTTCTATAATAATTAGTGTTAAGAATACCCATGACAGGTAATATAAAGATGCGATGGTATTTGTGCACAGTTTAAGAGGATGGAATCTTTACCTGTGGGATATTTGTCTTGAGTGAAATTCTTTGTGGAGGGGATGTTCTACATCTGTCATGACAAAAGATGATTTCTTTAATCAATTTTCATGAACCTGATTACCAAGACTCTAGGGGTGTTCCAATGATATACTGTGCTTCATTCGTCAGTTTGTTCAAGACGTCAGAGAGTCTAGTCTCTCTTCCTGGTGGAGAGACAAGGTTTCCAAGAGTTCCACACTTCCCTCTCTACCTCTCAGTGCTGACAGCTTTGAGAGTGGCTTCGGCGTCAAAACCAGGGGAGGGGAAGACGACACAGGCGCCGTGGGTGATCATCTGCAGACTACCAACGACCATGCCAAAGCAATGGTACAGTGGCACTGGCATGGCAATCCTTGATTCCTGAAATGAAGCACCAGAGCTGTTCAGCTAGGCAGTAATTTATCATCATCATCATCATCATCATCATCATCATCACTACTATCCTACTAATACTACTATTGTCAGTGCTTCTACTACAAGTGCAACTAACACTGCTACTGCTCCAATTCCTGCTGTCAATGCTGCAGCTGCTTCTCCTCCTCTTCTTCCTCCTGTGCGACCCCCCCCCCCCCCCCTCTTCTTCTTCTGCCTTCTCCTCCTCTTCTTCTTCTTCTGCCTTCTCCTCCTCCTTTTCTTTCTCTTCTGCCTTCTCCTCCTCCTCATCTTCCTCCTCTGCCTTCTCCTCCTCCTCTTCTTTCTCCTCTGCCTTCTCCTCCTCCTCATCTTCCTCCTCTGCCTTCTCCTCCTCCTCTTCTCCCTCCTCTGCCTTCATTCCCTGCCGCCTCCTCCTCCTCTTCTTCCTCCTCTGCTTCCTATTTCTACTAGTGCTTCTACCATTACAATTGGTATTACTACTGCTACTAGTACTACATCTAGGACATCAACTACAACCACTACCACTACCACCACTATCATCATATTTTCATCTTTTCTTCTTCTTCATCATCATCATCCATGCCACATCATTGTTGCTTCTGCTGTTGTTGCTGTCATCATCATTATCATCATCACTGTTGCTTTCTTCTTCACCACCAGCATCAACATCATCATCATCCATGTGGTCATCATGGTGGCTGCTGCTGTTGCTGCTTTCATCACCATCATCACCATTGTTGTCATGACTATTATCACCACTGCAATCATTGTTATCATCAAACCCAAATGGAGCACCAAGCAGTGCTAAGTATGTCATGAACAACATCAGCCCATGCTGAGCTAGCACCGTCTATGTTATCTGGATGTGAGGCAGAGGTCACACCACCTGGCCAAGTGAGAATTACCTTTTTGTGGTAGTTCAGGCGAAGGCCAATAAAGTAGCTGTTGTTGAGGATGTTGTGGTGAGACAGAGTGGCTCCCTTGGCGAAACCCGTAGTGCCCTGAAAACAGAGCTAGCATTTCCCATCACTTTCATCCCAGCACAGTGGGGGAGGGGGGGGGGTGGGGGGATATGTGCGTGCTACTTTTCCCTATCTGCATTCACTCAAATAGTCCCCCATGGCTTGGGGGTGAGGAGGAGGACAATGAGAGGAGGAGGAGGAGGAGGACAGAGTAGGAGGAGGAAGAGGAGGAGGAAGAGGAGGAGGAGGGGGAGGGGAGGAGGAAGGGGAGGAGGAGGGGAGAAGGAGGGGAGGAGGAGGAGGAGTAGGGGAGGGGGAGGACATTGAACAAAATGATGATATGACGGAAATTAAGGACAACAGGATGAGAAAGACATGGACGGGAAGACAGGAGGAGGAGGAGGGGGAGGAGGAGGAGAAGGAGGAGAGGAGGAGGGGGAGGGGGGGGAGGGGGAGACATTGAACAAAATGATGATATGACGGAAATTAAGGACAAACAGGATGAGAAAGACATGGACGGGAAAGACAGGGAGGAGGAGGAGAGAGGACTACAACAATGTGGAGGAGGACAGAGAGAAGGAACAGGAACATGAGTTGAGCTGGAGTGGGGAAGAGCATGGAGATGACATAGAGGATGGTGCCCAATCGTACCGAGGTGAACTGGATGTTGATGGGGTCATCGAACTGCAGTTTTTTCTGCAAGTCCAAGATGGCCGTCCTCTCCTCGCTGGTTCCTGCCTGCATCACCTCAGAGAAGGAGTAGGTGCCCCTGTAAATGAACAAAGAAGCAACTAGCTGCTTGTGATATCAGGCTTCATTACCCAATGAGTGAAATGATGGAGCACTTCCAGTCAGCTTTCCGTGCCTATCTGCAACATCTTCTTCACACTTTATCTTGTATAGGAAAGCCACGTTTGAAGGTGGACATTATATAATGGAGGGGTAGATATGAACAGATTTAGATGTCATTGAATAACTTTCAGTTGCATGGAATTTGAGGATTGTATCTTTTTGCCACAAAAACTGTAATTATTAGCAGAAACTTTTTTCTTGATCTTAAATGTAAACAAGATTCATGAATTGATTCAAATGTTAACAACAGTGTTATATCAAATGACCAACTAGGTCAAGTTCTTGGTCCTATCATCAAAACCAAGACAAGTGAAAAACAATCGGATACAAGATAAACAAGAGTGACATTCTTTAAAACTAAAATGTCTTTGTCAGGCACAAGAGCAAAAGTGACATTGACAAAACTTGGATGGGTGAAGGGAGGAAAATGTGTTCATCACCTTCACATACAAAACAGGAAAAACATAAACTGCATAAGAGGCATGAACAGCAGTTTTCACAAAAAAGCTATATACCATCAATACAATGTTTCTGTGAGAACAAGCTGTGAGACATGATATCGAGGAAGCAATGGATATCATTTGATGACAAATATGGGACTTTGACTGAACACGCAGGAGAGAAATGTTCAAATGCTACCAGTATTCTAAATTTCATTACATGTCCTTGTATTTTCAGAATGTACACTATAGAGTCCAACATACCCAAATTTCTTACCCCCCATAATGATGACATCCTTCAGATCTGGAAGCCTGAGAGAGAAAAAGCAAAACATCACAACTGACTGAAAAGTCTTTAACATGTTTCATTGGTTTAAATAAATAAATAAAAAATCTTTGAGTTCAGAATAAAATACAGACTGTTAAAGAAAACTGCTTCAAGGCCCTTAGCCCTCTCATGATTTTAACATCATCTCAGATGTCAAAAAGTGAAAACATCCGTGCTAGTGGGTGAGGTTATGAAACTGGCCCACTTGAGAGAGCAATATGGACAGAAATCATATTGTCATACGTGTTTCTGTTAATCCCACGATTCACTTTTTAAGCCAACTGAAGACGAGGCCACTGATTGGCTGAATCATGCATTAATCAAACCTGGGCTGACTGCTGATTGGTCAACCTACTCCAAGCAGGAAAGGTCTCCAGGCACTTGAGAGGGCAGGTCAGGAATGACCTCACACAGCGTCTGGTAGTAGTCTAGTCCCTTGAACTCAGGGGCTGCGATCAAAGCCCGGCATCCCACCTGCAATTTGTCATGACATGCCATTATGTAGAAAAGGTGTGCTGAAGGAACAGATGCAGCAGAGGAGGAGGAAGAGGCAGAAGGGGTAGAGGCAGGGGAGAAGGAGGCAAAGGCAGGGGGGGAGGGGGGTAAGGTGGAGGAGGAGGAGCAGGAGGAGAAGCAGGAGGAGAAGCAGGAACAGAAGGAGGAGGAGGAGCAAGAACAGAAAGAGGAGGAAGAGGAGCAGGAGCAGGAATAGGAGGAGGAGGAGCAGGAACAGAAGCAGGCGGAGGAACAGGACGAGGGGCAGGAGGAGGAGCTGGGGAAAGACCAGTGTGATTGATCGTACAATTTACCCTTTGAATAATTACCATAAATCCAACTTGATTAAAGTCCTAACACACTGTATTTGATAACAAAATTTGGCCATCTGTAAGCAAATACAGAAACACTTTATTGAAAAATGAAGCAGCTTGACAATGCAACAACACAGCCACCAATATTCATCCTGGCCATTTCTGTGAGCCTACCTTTCGCAGTACGTATTCCAGTTCATACTTCTTGTACAATGGATTGATGTTGACCTGTGAATGAAGATTTTTAGAATTAAGATATGAACCCTTCTGAAAATATGTGCGCAGATTAAAGCAACATTTTCTGTCTGTTTTGATTTAAACTCTGAATGTCAAATAATGTCTGCATAAATGAATCCCGTGGGTTATATCTGTTGAAATTTGGTCATTATTCACTGATAATACATCATAATTCATATATATATGAAGAGCATTTCGGGCGCTAACTGAAAGGTTGCGTGTTCAGTCCCTGCCTGTGGTCTTACATTTTTCCTGACAGTCCCATGCAGGGCTTCGGCTCTGTATGTAAAACTTTATTGCTATTTGGTCATAATTAGGAAACAACATATATCTTCTATTGTGTTAAATTTGAAAGTTTTCAACCAAATTACTGCTGCACCTGGATTGGACTTGATATCAAGAGTGGTTTGAATGTATGGTCAGGCCTTACTCATTCAAGACGCAGTACTTTAGTGTGCCTTCCCTGGAATCACATGAAAATGGACCTATTTTGAAAACGTACTATGTTCAGCGTGTAGCATCATTTGATGACTGGAATGAATTAATGATCCAACCCAGACCCCATGCTCCCCAGTGGCCTTTTGGCCGCTTGGAGCTGCACCTGTCT
>JAWQFJ010008082.1:15000-20889 GCA_034096865.1 Theodoxus fluviatilis | reverse complement strand
TGGATACCCAGTGCCCACATGGCTACGTGGAGACGCCCGCCTTCCGGAAGGTCCTGGACAGCCTCCACAAGCCTGGCGTCTGCCTCATCCTGGGCCTCCCTGGTCATGGTAAGTCCACCCTGGCACTGCAGGCCATGGCTCGCCTGGCATCCACAGAAAACGTCATCCCTGTCCACCTGACAGATCCCTCGGAGTGGAACTGGATCCCACCGCCCCAGACAGGAAACGGCTCTGTTCAACCTAGAAAGAAAGCAAATAAAGTCGATCGCTTTCGAAACGATGTAGATTCTCTTCCCAAAATCAGCGCTGAAGACACAGACAGCCCTCCACCCGGCAAGAAAGCCAAATTTTCCCACTACAGAGAACAGATACCGACACCCTCTCAGTCACATGGAACACCTGCACAAAATGCACAAACAAGCCATAGCTCAGTTGTCCCTTCCCCTTCAGTTGGGCCCAAAACTTACGTAGCTCTCATTGACGACACTTTTGGAAAGGGGAATTTCGACCAGCAAAAGTATCAAGGGTGGGAAGACAAATTCAGTCATCTTGAGGCCAAAGTTCGGGATGGACAAGTGAAGCTGATCCTGGTGTCTCGAACTCACATTTACCAGAACTGCAAGGACAGTCTCGTCCAGCACTCGCTGCTCAATTTGACAGAGAAAGTGGACCTGAATGACCAACAATTTTGGACAAAGGAAGGTCTATTTTCCATCTTGCAGAGTTTTCTTAGACATCACAACGTGGATCTGACAGTCGATTCATGGGATATGTATGAGATACGCAGCAGTTGTCAGAATATTGGGTTTCCACAATGTTGCCACTATTTTGTGACGAATGTGCAGGCTAGAGAAAAAGGACTGAGTTTTTTCAGGAAGCCATTGGAGTTTCTTCGATTGCAATTCCAGACCATGCGAAAAAAGGACCGGATATCCTACGCTGTCCTCATTCTCACCTTGATGGAAGGAGGGAGCATTTCACTTGTGCCGCCATTTACTGAGAGTCTACTAAAACACTTTGAACGGATGAAACAGTTCATTCCTACGGACAGAGTCTCTCTTCCGGAACTGAACGAAGCGGCATCCAGCCTCGCCAACGTCTACCTGTCACGTGGTCAAACACCTGGGAGCTTCACTTTCTGCCACCAGACAGTCTGGGACTGCTTGATGATTGACCGGTGTGAAGCCGACTTTGAATCCACAGTTAAAACGTGCTCCATGCAGCAGCTTTGTGAGTACATCCGCACTGAAGTTACCACCACTGACCAGGCTGAGTTGCTGTACATCGTCCCGGAGATTCAGTGGCCACTACTGGCGGCACGGCTGGCCAGGGAGTTGGCCTCAGGAGACTTGAAAAGAGCTCTGGATCATCCCTGTCTCAGAGACGATGCGTTTCGACGAGATCTGGAGAGTGCTTGCTCAGATCCATCACTGACACGTCAGATCCTGTTGAGAGAACACGAAGAACAGATTAAGTTCTCGCTCCCTGTGTATGATCAAGCGCACTGCACAGTACAAAAGCATACATTTCTCATGAAACACGAGACAGCTGTAGGTGAAATTGTCAAACATTTTCCACGTCTGGCAAGGAAGCTGATAGAGTCAGACACCTTCAGAGATCTCCCCGTCCCAAACAAGGACCTCATCCTGAAAGAGGCTGTCGAGTCTGCCTGCCTGAAGGCTGACTGGGAACTGAAGCAGCTCTTGATGGAGAAGGAGGCCCCAGTGACTGGCAAAGCGGTTCTGGCCGCTGCTTCGTCGTCATTATCGGAAGACGACATGGTACTGCTGATTGATAATATGACCGCTACGCCTTCTGAGCACCATGAGTTGTTGTTCCATGCGTTGGCTTTAGACAAGTTGACTATTTTTCAGTGTCTGACGTCGACCATGCCTCGTACATTTTCCAGATCGCAAAGGCACACACTTCGAGGCGAAGTTTTCTTGCACATAACTGCAATCTGTGGGTCAACGAGAATACTCCAGTGGCTCGTAGAAGACTTTCCTGGCGAAGAACGTCCTCAGTGGATCAACACTCAAGACGTGGTAGGCTCGACACCACTGCACAGAGCCCTTGAGTCTGGGTGTTTCACCGTGGTCCCACTCCTCCTGAATTATGGAGCCAACCCCAACATCCCTGACAAATTTGGAAAGTGTCCCTTGCACGTGTGTGCTTGCAACTGTGAGAACACAAAAAACAATGGCAGTGATACAAGGAGGTCGGACATTTGTCATGAAGAATCTTTGAAGACGCTCATCGATATGACATGTGACATCAACACAAAGGACAACAGCGGCAGCAGTCCACTACTTGCAGCGTTGCAGAAGGGAAATACCACCCTTGCAAGCCTGCTGGTCCAAAATGAAAGGACGGACGTTGACACAGTGGACCAAACGCAAAGGACGGCGTTGCACTGGTGTGTGTCTAGTTGGAAAGCTCTGTGTCAACGCAGCTCTTGTAAAAGCAAGAACAAAAACCCCGTTGAGCCATCTGAACTCCTAAAGTCAATTATCAGCAAGACAAAGGACATCAACACAGCCGACGCCAAAGGGACGACTCCACTTCACCTAGCAGAGACAGAAGATCACACCGAAGCTGTGGAGATCCTCCTGACACATGGGGATGACCCCAACACAGCTGACCACAAAGGAAGGAGGCCTTTGCACGTAGCTTTGAGGGGTGGTTACGCAGACGCAGCTGAGTTACTCCTGACACACGGGGCCGACCCCAACCTCCTGGACTCCATCACACAGGGAAATGCTTTGTACTGGTGCATTCAGGGCTGGAGAAACATCACTGCAAGACACGGAAATGAAAGATCGCTGACCTTGTTGTTCAACATCATTGCAAAGACAAAAGACGTGAACATAGCTGACAATGACGGAATGAGACCTCTGCACGTAGCATTAACAAAAGGTCACACCAAAGCTGTTGAAATCCTCCTGACACATGGGGCCGACCCCAACACAGCTGACAACGAAGGAATGAGGCCTCTGCACGTAGCTTTGAGGGGTGGTTACGCAGATGCAGCTGAGTTACTCCTGACACACGGGGCCGACCCCAACCTCCTGGACTCCATCACACAGAGAAATGCTTTGCACTGGTGCATTCAGGGCTGGAGAAACATCACTGCAAGACACGGAAATGAAAGATCGCTGGCCTTGTTGTTCAACATCATTGCAAAGACAAAAGACGTGAACATAGCTGACAATGACGGAATGAGACCTCTGCACGTAGCATTAACAAAAGGTCACACCAAAGCTGTTGAAATCCTCCTGACACATGGGGCCGACCCCAACACAGCTGACAACGAAGGAATGAGGCCTCTGCACGTAGCTTTGAGGGAAGGTTACGCAGACGCAGCTGAGTTACTCCTGACACACGGGGCCGACCCCAACCTCCTGGACTCCATCACACAGAGAAATGCTTTGCACTGGTGCATTCAGGGCTGGAGAAACATCACTGCAAGACACGGAAATGAAAGATCGCTGGCCTTGTTGTCCAACATCATTGCAAAGACAAAGGATGTCAACATGCAGGATGCAAGGAAAAACACCCCATTGCGGCTGGCTTTGAAAAAAAATGATGAAGCAGCAATTATGCTTTTCCTGAACAGATCAAATCTGAACAAGAGAGACCAAAACGGCGAATCCCTTGTCGATACACTTTTTTCCCACATCCTTTCTACACCTAAGCAACAGCGATCAATGGACGACTACTTATCGTTCCTACAGAGAATGCTCGAGTCCATCAAAGATGACGCCATGTCAGACCTGGTGGATTCCAAGGGACGATCCTTGCTGCACATTGTGTGTGCAGTGAAAGAAAAAAGTACCAGATCGCATGAGGCAGCAGCTGCAGTGGTGCAAATGGTAGTGGAAAAATCATCAGAGATTTTAAACAAGCAGGATCACGAGGGAAACAGTGCCCTCCATGTGATGGCGACACAGAGAGATTACGTCACGATGCACCTTCTCCTGCAGCACGGAGCGAGCACAGAGCTGCTAGATGCCCAGGGCAGGACAGCTCTGCATGTCTTAGCTGGCCGTTCTTTTGATTCATACCATTGGTCAGTTGAAATGAAACTGTGGGGGGAAATGTTGACATCTTCAAACATCAACATACAGGATCATCATGGCCACACAGCATTGCATACTGCAGCCACAGCTGGCAACAAACCACTGCTAAAACTGCTTCTCGAAAAAGGAGCGAAATCCAGTCTCCAAGACGACAGTGGCCAGATTGCGCTTTTCCGTATTTTTCGCTTCCTTTTTCCACAAATAGACGAGAAATGGTTTGAAGAAGAAACAAAGGTATTGAACTGGAAAGAGCGATTTTTGACAGTAATGTTCAGAGATGTTCAAGAGAACAACGACCACACTCTAGAATGGAGGAAACTTGTGCTTGCGTACCTGGCGTGCTGTCACTGGCACAACACGAGGACGGAGTTGGTGGACGCCTCAGGACAGACAGTGCTTCACTTCCTTGTTGGCGTGTGTGCTGAAGACTCCAGAGCTGCTCAGCCGAACCCAGTGAAAGGTGAATGGGACAGTGAGTGCAAGGAAGCGTGGAGACTGCTGTCAAACAGGATGTTGCATTTGGTCAACCACCAGACCTCTGCAGACGGCACCATCTTGCACCTTGCTGCAAAACGCCGTGACTGGTCACTTCTGCACACGCTCCTTACTGCGGGGGCAAGAGATGACCTGGTGGATGAAGACGGTCAAACAGCCCTTCACTGCCTTGCTGGTGAAAACTGTTCAAAACCATTTCCTGAGAAAAAAAAGGCTGTGTGGAAACTGATGGTGCAGGCTACAAACGACATCAATCTCCAGGACGCCAAAGGCAGCACAGTTCTACACAGAGCTGCATGTTACATGAACCTTGACCTGATGAAGATTCTGCTCAAAAGCGGGGTTAGATCTGACATACTGAATGCAGAGGGTCAAACAGCCCTTCACTGTTATTGTGATAAATATGTCTTAAGCCAGTTCCATTCACTCACTGAAGAAGAAAAGGCTGCGTGGAAACTGCTGGTGCAGGCTACAAACAACATCAACCTTCAGGACTCCCAAGGCAAGACAGTTCTACACAGAGCTGCATCAAGCAGGGACCTTGACCTGATGGAGATTCTGCTTAATAGCGGGGCCAGAGCTGACATACAGGATGCAAAGGGTCAAACAGCCCTTCACTGTTATTGTGATGCGTATGACGAGGAAGATTCACTCACTGAGGAAGATTCACCCACTGAGGAAGAAACGGCTGTGTGGAAACTGCTAGTGCAGGCTACAAACAACATCAACCTCCAGGACTCCCAAGGCAAGACAGTTCTACACAGAGCTGCACGTTGCAGAACATTGACCTGATGGAGATTCTGCTTAAAAGCGGGGCCAGAGCTGACATACATGATGCAAAGGGTCAAACAGCCCTTCACTGTTATTGTGATGCGTATGACGAGGAAGAATCACTCACTGAGGAAGAATCACTCACTGAGGAAGATTCACTCACTGAGGAAGATTCACTCACTGAGGAGATTCACTCACTGAGGAAGATCCACTCACTGAGAAAGATCCACTGACTGAGGAAGAAAAGGCTGTGTGGGAACTGCTGGTGCAGGCTACAAACGACATCAACCTCCAGGACTCCCGAGGAAGAACAGTTCTACACAAAGCTGCAATGTTCGGGCCCTTTGACCTGATAGAGATTCTGCTCAAAAGTGGGGCCAGAGCTGACATACAGGATGCAGACGGTAAAACAGCCCTTCACTGTTGTCAGTATAACGCCTTAGGTAACCCTGTGTGGGAACTGCTGGTGCAGGCTACAAACGACATCAACCTCCAGGACTCCCAAGGCAGGACCGTTCTACACGAAGTTGCATGTTTCATGAAC
>JAWQFJ010008082.1:0-10000 GCA_034096865.1 Theodoxus fluviatilis | reverse complement strand
GATGTGTTTAGTGATACATGCATGCAATAATATATACATGCACACACACCTACTCACTTGGATATTGGATGTTTTTTGCTGATGTGTTTACTGATAATTGCATACAATAATATCTACATGCTTACACACTTACTTGGATATTGAATGTTATTTACTGATGTGTTTAGTGATACTTGCATGCAATAATATCTACATGCACACACACCTACTCAATTGGATATTGGATGTTTATTTGCTGATGTGTTTAGTGATACTTGCATGCAATAATATCTACATGCACACACACCTACTCAATTGGATATTGGATGTTTATTTGCTGATGTGTTTAGTGATACTTGCATGCAATAATATCTACATGCACACACACGCTCACTTGGATATTGGATGCTATTCGCTGATGTCTTTACTGATAATTGCATGCAATAATATCTACATGCTTACACACTTACTCAATTGGATATTGGATGTTATTTACTGATGTGTTTACTGATAATTGCATGCAATAATATCTACATGCTCACACACTTTCTCTATTGGATATTGGATGTTTATTTGCTGATGTGTTTAGTGATACTTGCATGCAATAATATCTACATGCTTACACACTTACTTGGATATTGGATGTTATTTACTGATGTGTTTAGTGATACTTGCATGCAATAATATCTACATGCTCACACACTTACTCAATTGGATATTGGATGTTATTTGCTGATGTGTTTACTGATAATTGCATGCAATAATATCTACATGCTCACACACTTACTCAATTGGATATTGGATGTTATATGCTGATGTGTGTATTGATACTTGCATGCAAAGATATCTACTTGCACACTCACCGACTCACTTGGTTAAAGGATGTTAGTATACTTGTGTTATACGTGCATGCAGAAATAATTTCATGCACACACATTATCATTTGGATAGAAAATGTTATTTGCTGATATGTTTATTAATGATTCACGCAAATGTATCTATATATAGTCCTACCTACTCACTTGGATATTGATGTTATGTGTTGCTATTTTTACTGATGCTTGCATGGATAAATATCTACCTGCACACACACCGACTCAAATGTAATGTTGGATGTTGTCACCTTAACTGATACCAAATTCTATCAGACTACATGTACTTTGTGAGGCCTTTTGCTGTAGATTTTTGTCCTCTAATATCTTAACTTATTTGTTCTATCCTTGTCCGTGCATTCCTTCAACGTTGCCTGCAAAAAAAGTGCATACATCTGCACCAACTTCTTTCCTTAGAACTGTCTTCCTGGCTGGCAGGATGAGATATAAATGTATAAATGTATTCAAAATTCAAAGTAGCTTTTTGATAAAGTTTAGTTCATACATTCAGATTTAAATTTTCTTACCCTGACACAGAGAATACCAGTGTTGGTATTCCGTTTTCTCTATAGTTGAGCCATATTGACACGGTGTGCTTTTTCTCCTCTGGTACGAAACGTAATTGCTCTTAAACTTCGGGCTGCTTGTTCTAGTGTGGTTATTGTTCTCTGATCATGAAAGAAAGTCTTTCTTCTTACGCACTGATCCTGAGAGCCTACACAGGTGTTGTGCTGTGGACAGCACACGTTTTCAGTAATCTTCTTTGTAAGTAACGAAACCAAATATTTTTGCTTGAAGTGTTCTCGCCTTCGTGTTTGTAATCTGGTGCCTCATTCTATTTGTCAAATCAGATATGCTGCTGTTGTATCGATGTTTCCGGTTAATAACAAAAACCATTGCAAACAATGAATAGTTCCTTTGCCGGTGGATAAGTAGTTACTGGCTGACGCTGTGTGCATAAGATGCCAGCATCCATAGCAAAGGTGCGCTGTGAGAAAGGAGAGACACCCTGGCCACTGTCTGGACCTCTCCTGGGTGGAGAGAGTTACCTTGCCCCACCTGGCTTTGGAGATTTGAGGGAAGCAAAATATGGAACACTGGAGGTAAATTGTACGGCGTAAATTTTGTAATAACTGTTTTCGGGGGCTGCACTTGAGGTGTTGATAAAGACTGACTACTAAGTGTTGCAACACCGTCAGAAATGATTTTGTCGTTCAGTCACTGATGCACCGTTGCCTGATGTTCCTCTTACCATGGATATACACTTTTGCCTGATGTTCCTCTTACCATGGATATGCACCGTTGCCTGATGTTCCTCTTACCATGGATATACACTGTTGCCTGATGTTCCTCTTACCATGGATATGCACCGTTGCCTGATGTTCCTCTTACCATGGATATACACTGTTGCCTGATGTTCCTCTTACCATGGATATACACTGTTGCCTGATGTTCCTCTTACCATGGATATACACTGTTGCCTGATGTTCCTCTTACCATGGATATACACTGTTGCCTGATGTTCCTCTTACCATGGATATGCACTGTTGCCTGATGTTCCTCTTACCATGGATATGCACTGTTGCCTGATGTTCCTCTTACCATGGATATACACTGTTGCCTGATGTTCCTCTTACCATGGATATGCACTGTTGCCTGATGTTCCTCTTACCATGGATATGCACTGTTGCCTGATGTTCCTCTTACCATGGATATGCACTGTTGCCTGATGTTCCTCTTACCATGGATATGCACTGTTGCCTGATGTTCCTCTTTCCAGGGATATACACTGTTGCCTGATGTTCCTCTTACCATGGATATGCACTGTTGCCTGATGTTCCTCTTACCATGGATATGCACTGTTGCCTGATGTTCCTCTTACCATGGATATACACTTTTCCATTATAGATGTTGTTGTTGTTGTTGTTGCTGTTGTTGTTTTCCATGTCATTGCTGTTTTATAAGTCCAGGTAAAATCCAAACGGCGATTTGAATCTGTCACACGTTTTATTGGAAAATATTCCGGTGTTGACCTGAATGTGCTACTGATGGATTGCGATTTACGAAGTACAACTTTTTAAAACACGTGTTTATACATGCGTAGTTTCACATTCTGTGTCTAAATGTATGAGTGGGGTTGTTTATTATTTCCTGTTATGCATACAGGAATCCGTTTAAGACATAAATGCCATAGATTTGAATACTTCATAATGGACCTTATCCACATATCGAGGCTCTGGGAGTTACTTCCCTTGTTTTCCGGACCAGATTCCCGCGAATCTTTCATAATGCCGACTACCAAGCGCTGTGCTTGGGGACTATGTAAAACGGATAATAGATACCCTGAACGCTGTGTTGGCGTCAATTTCATTCCATTTGTGAAACCAGGAAAGAATATGTACCATCTAGATCGTTGCCTTTGGTGGATAAAAGCCTGCAATCGCCCAGCTGACCAGTTGAACGTCAACACTTACTGTGCTAAGTCACTGTATTTGTGAGAACTAACTTGCCTATATTACACATTGTGCTAAGTGACTGTGAGAACTGGTTTGCCTATGTCTCACTATATGATGTGTGTGAACTTGATCAGCCCTACAAATTGTTGTTTGAAGTTAACTGCCACTAGTTATTTCCGAGGTGCTTTGTACTCCTCTGGCACTTTTTGTATTTCTTTCAGCACCAGCACAAACTTGTAAACACGAGAAATTAAAAAAATTGAAAGATACCTGCAGTACAACATTTATTTCAACTGGCTTTGTTTGTGTGTAAATCTGTACTGTTTGTTGTTCTATCTTATTTCAACATGCACATCCGTGCATTAACCATGCGTGTGTCAGACCACTTTTCCGAAATGTCAGTTTTTTTCTGCATTAACAGGTCACATTAAAATGATATTTTAACAGAAGGAATAAAGGCATGCCTTATAAAACATATATGTCAAGAAAAATCTAAGAATGAGCTACATATTTCTTGCAATAATTTTGATGATAACAGAAACACCACTCCGAAACTGATGGAAAAGTACAACACTCAGGAATTGAAAGAAAAGAATTTCTTACTATTCACTCCTCTCAGGGTACTTTGCCAAGCAATAAAAGAAGTAAAACTCAACTGATTTAGGGAAATCATTTCCCACCACACAAAAACCACATAATTTGGCCACAATAGATTTTGCAAAAATTTTAAGTAAATAGGTGCAAATGCCGCACAGAACTCATACTGTGGTACTCCACTCCTGCACTCTACACAACTCTATTTTAAAAAACAACATCCTCCAAAATCTATAGAATTGTGAAATATGATGAATAGAAATTATCAAACACTTTTCCATTAAGGTGGAGAAACATCCAAGGAATAAAAAGAAAATAAAGTGAAAAATCAGCATGCATGCCCCTTTTTACTATTGAAAGAAAGCACAAGTCAATCCTCCTCCAAAGCACAAATCACCAACACTCCATCTCCACAGCACAAATCTATATTCCACCATCAATGCACAAATCACGACGAAACTCCAATGTAAGTCAAATGACTACCACACAAGACAGACTTTGGTTCGTCACAATATCCCAGTTCAAAGGCTTGACCAGACAAAACAAAACAACATAATAAAGAGACCGGCAAGCCAACAGCAGGTCATGCCAAGTGGGCACAGTGGCCTCCTGAGAATGCCAGGATTCATGGGAGATAAGTTGAAAGTTCAACGCACACTCCCACACTCACAATGCGCGCACACATGCACAAACATACCCACACACTCACAGTCACTCGCTTTGTTTCCATTGTCGCCATCTTCGATCATGGTCCTGATTTCAGGGGAGATAACTCGCGTAACACATTCGCTGCTGACTCGTGCATGAGGTCCATTGTTGCTAGTGGTCGTTATGGGGAAATAAGCGCCACAGGAGGTAACCCTTCCTGAGATGTCTCTCTGTTGTTTTTTTAATGTTATATTATGTTTACATTTAAGATTCTCGTGTCACTACGATTATCTTTCTCGATACTGTACATTCAATAATTCTTCTTATCGTTGTAAATGTTAATGAATATATACCCCATATCATACCCCAACATCTCATTACCTGAGCCCTTTCGCCTCTCTCGCACACTCCACCGCCATCCCCCCATCAACTGTGTTCCATTAGGACTTGTTTTTCTGTCACACAATACACCGCCATCCCCCATCCCCTGTGTTCCATTAGGACATGTTTGTCTTCATCTTTGTGGGATGGCGGTGACGTCACTGTCAGTGTATGTGCCAAGCGTCTGTCTCTCGTTCCAGCCCTGCATGATGTCACCTCTGTTGACGTCATACACACTGGTGCCTGTCCATGGACTTTTCTGCCCCTCCTTGTCCATCTGTCCTTCCTCCATGTAGGCCCGGTGTCGTAGAATATTTCGGAACCAGGATAAATCGGAACCGGTTCCCAAAAATCCTAGGGTATTTCGGAACCATTCCCATTTATCCCGCACCTGGCGGCAGGATATTTGGGAACCACCAGGATATTTCGGAACCACCTTCTATATGCTTTCGTATGATTTTTTGAGTTTCTAGACGGTTTCAAATCAGAGTTTATCCTTTGTACACTTTTTATTTGTAATGAGCGACTTTTTTGAAAATTATCTCCCTTGCCGCCGCTTGGCGGCGCGTCGGCTCTAAGGGGCTTGGTTGGTACACAGGACAAGTTCTTTCGCGTAGATTAGACCTGAGTGTTCGAGGTTTTTTAATTGTTTTCTTGCTGTCGCTTTCAAATCTGTTCACAGTACTAGGCTGGCTGGTTTACTTAGATGTGATTTTTTTTAATGCGTGCTAGCTGATATTAGGTTTAGAGCTTGAATTTTCAATGATATTACGCTTACAACTCCAGTGTTCGAACCAATGAAAACCACGGAAAGAGATGGCCGTTTCGTTCCTTGCATCTCATTGGCCAGCTTGTCATGAGGTCAGCCTGATCACGCGCTGACCTCATGACAGTTGTAAGCGGAAAAAGCGAGTTGTAAGCGTAATATCATTGAAAATTCAAGCTTTAAACCTAATATCAGTTAGCACGCATTAAAAAAATCACATCTACGCTTACAACTCGCTTTTTCCGCTTACAACTGTCATGAGGTCAGCGCGTGATCAGGCTGACCTCATGACAAGCTGGCCAATGAGATGCAAGGAACGAAACGGCCATCTCTTTCCGTGGTTTTCATTGGTTCGAACACTGGAGTTGTAAGCGTAATATCATTGAAAATTCAAGCTCTAAACCTAATATCAGCTAGCACGCATTAAAAAAAATCACATCTAAGTAAACCAGCCAGCCTAGTACTGTGAACAGATTTGAAAGCGACAGCAAGAAAACAATTAAAAAACCTCGAACACTCAGGTCTAATCTACGCGAAAGAACTTGTCCTGTGTACCAACCAAGCCCCTTAGAGCCGACGCGCCGCCAAGCGGCGGCAAGGGAGATAATTTTCAAAAAAGTCGCTCATTCATAAACAAGGAGATGAACAGGTAGGCGATAATATAATTTTACCCGGAATGATGCAGACAGAATATTAGTGAAGCCATGTGGGCCTTCTGTGCGTGAATTTGTAATTCATAAACAAGGAGATAAACAGGTAGGTGAGAAGATATTTATTGCACAACCTCATCAAAGTGTGAGAAACTCTTCACAATCTGTTTTGAAAAAGTCGTAAAGTAAACAATTAATGTGGGCTAATGACCTTCTAGACCGTTCCGAAATATCCTGGTGGTTCCGAAAAATCCTGCCACCAGGGCCAGGATAAATCGGAATGGTTCCGAAATATCCTGCCACCAGGGCCAGGATAAATCGGAATGGTTCCGATTTGTCCGGTTCCGAAATATCCTGCGACACCGGGAGTTGTAGTCATGCTGCCCTCTACCGAGTTATTTCTCTAGTAGCTTTATAAGTTTCCCAGTGTGACATCACTTTTTTCTTACGTATTCTAATCTGCTCATATGTGTTGAAAATACTTACCGAATGGAATGATAGTGTTGTTTATCCCTGTATTAATGTTGAAGCTTGTTTACTGGACTGCGGTATGATATGAAGAAGTAACACTCTCGGATTACGGAAACGAGTTGGCACTGTAATGGCGATCTAGTTTGAAGCAGATGGAGGTTTTTAAAGCATGGAAGCAGTGTAGGATGGTTTTACATAGGCATGCCCTGTTTTGTGTCATGTCTTGATTAGCGAGCTGCGCGGTATGTTTGTGTCAGATGGCAAAGATTGTACACGTGTCACTGAGGTGTTATAAAGTGCATGTTGCAACGTTTTGGCCTGATGACCAAGTGTAATCTTTTGTGACATAACATGTTTATTTCATTCCCACAGTTGCATAATCTGACTCGAAAATGAGATGGCGGCAGTCTATCCACTGTATGTTTTACTTGTAATAAAAAATGGAGAGTCGAGACTGAACTGTCACATAATCATACGTAATTTTTGTCGACTTTCACGACTGGATTTTTTTCCTCATATATTATTCAAAACAACGCATGATGAAAAATGGTTTTGTCAGGAAAGTCGTGTAAAGAACACTGCTTGTTGCTATGGCGACGAAGCACCGTTCCCTGGACTGACAGCTGTGTGGGACAGATACAGGCAGGGCTGACAGCTGTGTGGGACAGCGCCAGGCAGGGCTGACAGCTGTGTGGGATAGGGACAGACAGGACTGAGAGCTGTGTGGAACAGATACAGGCAGTACTGACAGCTGTGTGGGACAGAGACAGGCAGGACTGACAGCTGTGTGAGACAGAGACAGACAGGACTGACAGCAGTGTGGGGCAGAGACAGGCAGTACTGACAGCTGTGTGGGACAGAGACAGACAAGACTGACAGCTGTGTGGGACAGAGACAGGCAGGACTGACAGCAGTGTGGGACAGGGACAGGCAGTACTGACAGCTGTGTGGGACAGAGACGGAAAGGACTGACAGCTGTGTTGGACAGAGACAGACAGGGCTGACAGCTGTGTGGGACAAAATCAGACAGGATTGAAAGTTGTGTGGGACAGGGACAGACAGGACTGACAGCTATGTGGTACAGAGACAGACATGACCGACAGCTGTGTGGGACAGAGAGAGACACGGCTGACAGCTGTGTGGGACAGAGACAGACAGGACTGACAGCTGTGTGGGACAGAGAGAGACAGGACTGACAGCTGTGTGGGACAGAGACAGACAGGGTTGACAGCTGTGTGGGACAGAGACAGACAGGACTGACAGCTGTGTGGGACAGAGACAGACAGGACTGACAGCTGTGTGGGACAGAGACAGACAGGACTGACAGCTGTGTGGGACAGAGACAGGCAGGACTGACAGCTGTGTGGGACAGAGACAGACAGGACTGACAGCTGTGTGGGACAGAGACAGGCAGGACTGACAGCTGTGTGGGACAGAGACAGACAGGACTGACAGCTGTGTGGGACAGAGACAGACAGGACTGACAGCTGTGTGGGACAGAGACAGACAGGACTGACAGCTGTGTGGGACAGAGACAGACAGGACTGACAGCTGTGTGGGACAGAGACAGGCAGGACTGACAGCTGTGTGGGACAGAGACAGACAGGACTGACAGCTGTGTGGGACAGAGACAGACAGGGACGAGGAGGAAGAAAAGGAGAGACGCGTTTCCGTGTGTGTCCATGAAGGCCCGGCCTGCACGCCGTACCCCAGTCTGTCTTCCCTCTTCCGCAGTGCTGTGTGTTGCCTCCAGGTTGTGGCTGTCTGCAGTGCTGTGTGTTGCCTCCAGGTTGTGGCTGTCTGCAGTGCTGTGTGTTGCCTCCAGGTTGTGGCTGTCTGCAGTGCTGTGTGTTGCCTCCAGGTTGTGGCTGTCTGCAGTGCTGTGTGTTGCCTCCAGGTTGTGGCTGTCTGCAGTGCTGTGTGTTGCCTCCAGGTTGTGGCTGTCTGCAGTGGTCTGTGTTGCCTCCAGGTTGTGGCTGTCTGCAGTGCTGTGTGTTGCCTCCAGGTTGTGGCTGTCTGCAGTGCTGTGTGTTGCCTCCAGGTTGTGGCTGTCTGCAGTGCTGTGTGTTGCCTCCAGGTTGTGGCTGTCTGCAGTGCTCTGTGTTGCCTCCAGGTTGTGGCTGTCTGCAGTGCTGTGTGTTGCCTCCAGGTTGTGGCTGTCTGCAGTGCTGTGTGTTGTCTCCAGGTTGTGGCTGTCTGCAGTGGTCTGTGTTGCCTCCAGGTTGTGGCTGTCTGCAGTGCTGTGTGTTGCCTCCAGGTTGTGGCTGTCTGCAGTGCTGTGTGTTGCCTCCAGGTTGTGGCTGTCTGCAGTGCTGTGTGTTGCCTCCAGGTTGTGGCTGTCTGCAGTGGTCTGTGTTGCCTCCAGGTTGTGGCTGTCTGCAGTGCTGTGTGTTGCCTCCAGGTTGTGGCTGTCTGCAGTGCTGTGTGTTGTCTCCAGGTTGTGGCTGTCTGCAGTGTTGTGTGTTGCCTCCAGGTTGTGGCTGTCTGCAGTGCTGTGTGTTGCCTCCAGGTTGTGGCTGTCTGCAGTGCTGTGTGTTGCCTCCAGGTTGTGGCTGTCTGCAGTGGTCTGTGTTGCCTCCAGGTTGTGGCTGTCTGCAGTGGTCTGTGTTGCCTCCAGGTTGTGGCTGTCTGCAGTGCTGTGTGTTGCCTCCAGGTTGTGGCTGTCTGCAGTGCTGTGTGTTGCCTCCAGGTTGTGGCTGTCTGCAGTGGTCTGTGTTGCCTCCAGGTTGTGGCTGTCTGCAGTGGTCTGTGTTGCCTCCAGGTTGTGGCTGTCTGCAGTGCTGTGTGTTGTCTCCAGGTTGTGGCTGTCTGCAGTGCTGTGTGTTGCCTCCAGGTTGTGGCTGTCTGCAGTGCTGTGTGTTGCCTCCAGGTTGTGGCTGTCTGCAGAGGGGATGGACGGGGAATGTTTTCAACTTCTACATTTTAGGGGTTTTCTCTGGTGACAGCGTTATTTTTGTTATTTGCTTTGTTTGCTTTTTATTTTACTTTTCTTCTGTTTGCCTGTGTAATGTTATTTTCCTAACAGCAAACGACTGGAAGGGAACATTCCGTGCTTGGCAATCATGTTCTATTGCCTTATTCTCTCCCCTGAGATACGCGCCGAAGTAAGTGTTGTATAATTCACCATCGCATGAACAGCTAAATTCCATCGACTGTTGGTGGAATCATCCTGTCATGGTCGGT
>JAWQFJ010008081.1:12500-56024 GCA_034096865.1 Theodoxus fluviatilis | reverse complement strand
TGACAGAAATGCATAGAGAGAGAGAGAGAGAGAGAGAGAGAGAGAGAGAGGAGAGAGAGGAGAGAGAGAGAGAGAGAGAGAGCGAACAACTGACAGAAAGGCATAGAGAGAGAGAGAGAGAGAGCGAACAACTGACAGAAAGGCATAGAGAGAGAGAGAGAGAGAGAGAGAGAGAGAGAGAGAGAGAGAGAGAGAGAGAGAGAGAGGACAGAAAGGCATAAAGAGAGAGAGAGAGAGAGAGAGAGAGAGACAAAGACAGAGACAGAGAGAGAGAGAGAGAGAGAGAGAGAGAGAGAGAGAGAGCGAACAACTGACAGAAAGGCATAGAGAGAGAGAGAGGGGGGGGGGGGCGGGGCGCGAACATAGAGAAAGAGAGAGAGAGAGAGAGAGAGAGAGAGAGAGAGAGAACAACTGACAGAAAGGCATAGAGAGAGAGAGAGAGAGAGCGAACAACTGACAAGAAGGGCATAGAGAGAGAGAGAGGGGGGGGGGGGGGCGAACAACTGACAGAAAGACATAGATAGAGAGAGAGAGAGAGAGAGAGAGAGAGAGAGAGAGAGAGAGAGAGAGAGAGAGAGAGAGAGAGAGAGAGAGAGAGAGCGAACAACTGACAGAAAGGCATAGAGAGAGAGAGAGAGAGAGGGGGGGGGGCGAACAACTGACAGAAAGGCATAGAGAGAGAGAGAGAGAGAGAGAGAGAGAGAGAGAGAGAGAGAGCGAACAACTGACAGAAAGGCATAGAGAGAGAGAGAGAGAGAGAGAGAGAGAGAGAGAGAGGGGGGGGCGAACAACTGACAGAAAGGCAGAGAGAGAGAGAGAGAGAGAGAGAGAGAGAGAGAGAGAGAGAGAGAGAGAGAGAGAGAGAGAGAGAGAGAGAGAGAGAGAACAACTGACAGAAAGGCAGAGAGAGAGAGAGAGAGAGCGAACAACTGACAGAAAGGCATAGAGAGAGAGAGAGAGGGGGGGGCGAACAACTGACAGAAAGGCAGAGAGAGAGAGAGAGAGAGAGAGAGAGAGAGAGAGAGAGAGAGAGAGAGAGAGACAACTGACAGAAATGCATAAAGAGAGAGAGAGAGAGGGGGGGGGGGGGCGAACAACTGACAGAAAGGCATAGAGAGAGAGAGAGAGAGAGAGAGGAGGGAGGAGAGAGAGAGAGAGAGAGAGAGAGAGAGAGAGAGAGAGAGAGAGAGCGAACAACTGACAGAAAGGCAGAGAGAGAGAGAGAGAGAGAGAGAGAGAGAGAGAGAGAGAGGGGGGGGGGCGAACAACTGACAGAAAGGCATATATATACAGATATATATTATATATATATATATATATAGATATAGATATATATATATATATAGAGAGAGAGAGAGAGAGAGAGAGAGAGAGAGAACAGCTGACAGAAAGGCATAGACAGACAGGTGTCTGACAGGTGCGCAGGCAGCAGTGGCGAGATACTGACATGAAAATTGAATGCAGTTAAACGAGACAAAAACCATCCCCCCTCTCTCTGTGTCTGTCTGTCTGTGTCTCCCCCCCCCCCCCTTTTCTCTCTCTCCCCCTCCCCCCCCTCTCTCTCCCCCCCCCCCCTCTCTCTCTCCCCCTCCCCCCCCCCCCCCCCCCCCCCCCCCCCTCTCTCTCTCCTGGGTGTGTTAAGGGGAATGTAAAAATAGTTGGCAGCTGAAGAGTGGTCAGGCCAGAATGCCATCCATCAGAGAGGCAAAGCCAGTCAGGTGTTTTCAGAGGTCCCAGGCTGCCTCTCATCCCTTGCCTGGCAGGGGGTCAGCATATTTCTGTCTCACCATCACACTAACTCCAGTCAGTCTTGCTCTTGGGTCTTCAGCACACCCAGAACCACTAGGCATACGCTACTCTACTAGCACTGACCACACTCAAGCATAAGTAGGTTTGCTGGAGCCTCGAACTGTTCTAAGCACCTCGTTATATGCGTTTCCATACTCTTTAGCCTTGAAACCTTGAGTCAGATGAGTCCAAGAGCTAGGTCCTTCCACATCGACACCATCCATTATGCCGCCCCATGCCTCCTGGAGACGTTACAGGCATGGCACGTGGTTCAGGTGTACATGGAACAAGGTGATCTCCACGGGAGAGTGCCACCTCCCTCCCACAAGCCTGTATATCAGCGTGCCTCACCACAGGCCAGGTGCCCCAGTCATCTTGGCAGACCTGGTAACAAGCTCCCGCTCATCTTCATCCGGGCAGTATATGAACTCCAATCCATTCCTCTCTTGGACTCAGGGCTCCGAGTTCAAGACACAACCACACGGAATTGGGGGCCGAAACCTTTCATAGTTTTCATACAATCCACGTCTCCTTTTTCTTCTAGCAAAATCTCGAGTAAACCGTTAACCCTTTTATCATGGACACGGCCCATCATCGGCCCAGAAATGTTTTGCGGAATGTACGGTCTTTCCCAAATTCAAAAACCCTTTCGTGAAACCACTTGCCTACGGGCAAGCTGAGTTTATTTCCTTTGCTCTTCTATCGTGTCCAGTGTAGATGGCGGTTAATTTGAGCGGTTAGCTCATTCAGTGAATTTATTTTCGAAGGTGTTGACGACCAGGGGTGTGTAATATGAAAAGTAAATGTAAAACAATTGCTCGTTAGACCATTCTAGTGAGGAGGAATCTTCTGAGGCGAACATTTGGGCGGATTTTATTGATAGGACTGATGAAAGCAGTGACATTAAATAATAGTGATCAATGGAGTGATGATGAAAAAACTGCTGAATCCTGGGTTAATGTTTACCACCCTGAGGATGATTCAAATGACACACACCCTTTTTTGGAGCTGAATGAACCAAAGTACACGCCCCCGAAATAACTCAGAGCCGATTTAATATTTACCTTTGTTTCTGACTTTTGAACTGTTGGACATCAGTGCAAGAGGGTCACAGCTACATCAAGAAAAGTATGAAACCACTGACTTTACGAGGTCTGGTCAACCAGTATCAGGACTGGTGCAATAAAAAGAAAACTACAACACGTACCATTTTAGCATTTAAACTCCTTCGAAGTAGTCCCCATCTGAAGCCGCACAATTTATCCGGCGCTGTTTCCATGGAAGGAAGCATGCCTGGAACTCCTTTTCTGGGATAGCGAGCAGCTTCCTCGTCGCATTCTCTTGGCTTTCCTCGACGTCTTGAAATCTTTCTTTCAAGTGGGATTTGACTTTTGGAAAGAAGAAAAAGTCACAAGGGGCGAGATGTGGTGGCTGTCAGACCTGGGGAACGTTGTGCTTGGCCAAACACAGCTGCACAAGCTGCGCTGAATGGGCAGGTGCATTGTCATGGCGGAGTTGCCACTCACTGGACACATGCAGTTCTGGCCTTTTCCGACGAACAACAACCCGCTAACGCCGCAACAAGTCACTGTAGTACTCCTTGTTTACTGTTTGACAAGGTGGAGCAGACTCATAATTAACAAAGTCCTTGAAGCAGTTTTGGCACAAACTTGCCTGACATAGGTCTCATTTTCAAATCTTCAGTGAGAATGGACTGAACTGAACCGTAATTAATTTCACATCCTAGAACCTAAGATAACTCATGTACGGTGATCCGACGCACATTTACCCGCACAGCTGCACGCACAGCTGCGATGTTTTCCTCAGTTCTGCTGGTTGCGGGTCTCCCAGAACGTTCGTCACTGTCGATGTTTTGTCGACCATCTTTGAAATGTCTGAACCACTTGTACAATAATGTGCGGCTCATCTCTCCTCTCCATACACTTTCGGCAACTTTGCGTAGGTCTCTGCGCAGGTACCAAAAAACTTTTGACAAAACTTGATGCAGATTCTCTGCTCAACTTTCTCTGCCATGGTCAATGCGACGACCACACGTAACACACGTTCCTTCGAAGCACTGCTGTAAACAACAGAAGTGAGCTAGGACGATACAACTTTAGTGTGCATGCGCGACAGAGTTCAAGGTGGCTTCACTCAGCGTAAATGAACTCCGATACTATGGCATCAGTCCCGATACTTATTGATCAGACCTTCTATGTGTCTTGTGAGGTGCAGAACGCCTTGAAGTTGACTTTTTGGAATTCCGAAAGTCTATAATTATTTACATTATATTCTGCTAATTTGCATTATAAAACACTATTTCATCTTTATCTAATCGAAATATCTTAGTTCAAAATCTACCCTTTCCAAAAAGGTATGACTTAAGGGACTGGTAGAAGTATAATCATATTTATTTTAGCCTTGAAAAGAAGACGTCCCATCCGGTTGAATTTAGTTCCATGATTCTGGCTAGTTTAGCAAAAACGCCTCCGAGCTATAAGGGGTAAGAACGTACGTACAGGCGACTGTTCCAACAGACAAGAAAACCTGACAGAGCATTTCCACAAGGTTTCAGGCGCGTGTCACGCTGAAGCGGGGACCGCGGGAGTCTGGCAGCTTCACTCAGTGCCAGACTGGCATTCAGGGGGCGCCAATATCTCACGCTGCATGAATGACTAGCTGGTCTTATCTTCCCATCTTTACTCCAGGGTCGTATCAAGCTAACGCACAGTCACAAAAAACAAACGAAATACATGCAAGGAGTCAGGCAGCGATGCCAACTTGCCGGCAAAGATACTTGTATGAGAACAGTTACTAAAACCTCTCGATGAGCTCTTGCAGATGGTATTTCAATTCACTGCAATATTTGTCCTTGCAGCCACAATTCTTAACCAACTCTGATCGTAGAAGGAAATAAATGCTGTTTTGACTTTAAACTGGAGGAAACTCTGCAACCAGGATGACCACTTCTCTTCCTCACATATGCAGGTAGGTAAGCTTCTTTGCTGCACACGAGCGAGCAGGTCGGCACAAGATCAAAAGACTATAATCATGTTGAGTCATTACGATAATGAGATGACCCACGCAGTATGAGACCATACAAAATTCTACAGAATGCACCCACCCAAGACCCAGAGAAGCCAGTGTGTGACTGACTGCATGGAGACATGACGTCAGGCAAGGAGTCACATGGCGAAGACAGTGATCAACGGCAATGACCATATACTAGAGCACGGCAGCGTGGCAAAGGCTGATGCATGCAACGTGCGAGACGTGACGCGCGATTGCTGCACATTAGCGCATGCTCCCGGCCATTCGTGGATTTCCGTATGCCAAGGCCGCCATCTCGGCGTACCCCACTTCCCTCCCTCCTACACATCTCTCTCTCTCTCTCCTCTCCTCCTCTCTCCTCTCTCTCTTCTCATCGCACTACCCCGACGCAATGTCTTTGGGGGTGGCTCTCTCTCTCTCTCTCTCTCTCTCTCTCTCTCTCTCTCTCTCTCTCTCTCTCTCTTCCCCTAGCCCAGAGGGGGGAAAAGCCCATCTCTAGCTTTATCGCCACACCGTCAGTTCAGTTCAGTTAAGTCTCTTAACCCTGAGATGGGTTGTTGAGGCACCACTGATGACTTTCGGACAATCTTCCTCCATCGATCTCTATCCTCTGTGGCT
Source organism: Theodoxus fluviatilis (assembly GCA_034096865.1). Taxonomy (NCBI): domain Eukaryota; kingdom Metazoa; phylum Mollusca; class Gastropoda; order Cycloneritida; family Neritidae; genus Theodoxus; species Theodoxus fluviatilis. Next base: position 50,567 of record JAWQFJ010008081.1, on the reverse strand, counting down.
CGCTGTGAGTCAGCAAAGGTCAAGCCTGTCCACTCTTTGATGTTGTCTTCCCACCTCTTTCTCTGCCTGCCTCTCCTTCTCCCACCTGGTACGGTACCTTGCAGGATAGTCTTGGCCAGCCCACTGCCTCTTGACACGTGACCGTACCACTTCAGCTTTCTGCTTTTCACGATTGAGAGCAGCTCTTCGTACTGTCCAAATGCTCTCCTGATCCTGTTGCTGACTTCCTCATTCGTGACATGGTCTTTATATGAGATGTTCAGAATCTTGCGGTAGCATCTCATTTCCAGGGCTTGTATCCGTCTCTTGTTCAGATGTGAGTGTCCAGGACTCGCATGCATACAAGAATACGGAGATGGCCAGCGTGCGCATGAGCCTGATCTTCGACGTGAGAGTGATATTTCTGTCACGCCATATTGGCTTCAACTTTGCCAATGCTGCTCTAGTTTGTGCTATCCTGGACAGTATCTCTGGTTTGGACCCTTCATCAGTCACAATAGATCCCAGGTATTTGAAGTTGTTCACAGCTTCCAGATTTTGGCCCTTCACTGTGTCGAGGCCCTCTTTGTCACCCAGAACCAAAAGCGGTGCAAACTTCCCTCCAATCATCGCTTTAAAGGACTTATCAACCTCAGGGTCTTTCAACCTTTCATAGTCAAATCTAAGCCTGGTAGCTTTCTGCTTGCAGATTTTTTTTAAGGCTCTGCGGAAGTTCATCATCAGCAAGTCGTGGTCGCTTCCAATGTCTGCTCATGGAAAGGCGCCACACCGCGCCAAAACCAATTCGACAGAAACCCATTCGTCCTTCTGTAGTGCGGTAAAATGAGCAGGAGAAATAATGGGAACGTATTTAGCGGCGACATACAATAGTCAGCAACGGCGGGAAGAAACACAAACGGAGACTGAGGGCAGATAGCGGCGGTGTGGCCTTGCTTGCAGGTGGCGAGGCCGCCCTGAGACAGCAACCCTGGGGTTGCAGCCTGAGGGTTTCCCCACAACCCAGGAAGAAAAGGAACCAGTATCCCTCCCACCCCCCAAAACCAGCCAACAGGGCAACCCTCCTTCCCTCCCGCAAACCCAAACAGACGCAGTGGAGGTTCCTACGCAAGACCACGGACGGAACCTGCAGAGGCTGGCTTTGATTCTGCTATCTCTCCCCTAGGAATAATACCCTATGACTATCAACCCAACGGCAGATAGCGTTAAAATGTATGGCTTTAATGATGCTGTACTAAACCCTATCGCCAAGAATACTGCATGTGATGGGCATCCTCTGCTATGTAAACATATCAACTTAAAAAATAGATATACTGAGAAACATTACATTAGTGGAGTTCTTCGTTCCACTACCTTGAATTCTTTCTTTGACTTGCCCTGCGTCCTTTTGAACACACACACACACACACACACACACACACACACACACACTCTCTCTCTCTCTCTCTCTCTCTCTCTCCTCTCTCTCTCTCTCTCTCTCTCTCTCTCTCCTCCCCCCCCCCCCCCCCCCCCCGCCCCCGTTATCTACCCTACCACCATGCCCCAACCCTCTCCTGTCTTCCATAACACCCAGTTCCCCTTGCTCTTCCTCTGGGAAGTTCGGGTGATGTTCTGGAGTCACGCACTGGGAGAGAGGTTGTTCCCTGGCCCCGGTACGCTGCAGTGCAGGTGTGGCGATGCCGAGATCTGGCTGCCAAGCTCTGGCTCCACCTGACACGCTCCCACCTGCACCTCAACAAACGTGGAGAGGTTACTGATAAACCGTGCTTTCAAACTTAGGATCACAAGCACAAGGTACGCTGATATTTTGGTCTTTCTTTCATACCTGTGGTTGGCCTGCCACCTCCACGGTGTTGATGAAGACACTGAGATGGAGATAATCTGGAGACATCATGTCGTCGGTGCATGCTATTCAGTGAGTTATTCAATGCAAATCAAGTTATTTTTCTTTCGTCAGGCAAAAACAAACAAACAAATAAAGTTGTGGTTACGGTAACATGAGCACACACACACACACAGGGTCGGTAGGTCGGCCTGAACTGTCAAAAACTTATTTTACTCTTTGTTTCATCAGAAACCAGATTTAACATAAATCAAGTTTCTCTTATGCTGAAAAAAGCTTTTCTAAGCGTGAATAGTGGATTCCCCGAGTGCTCATAGGGCAGGGAAGATGGGACTGTCCGCAGTCCGTTGGTTACCGTCCATTTCTTTCTTGTTTTCTTTTATTTGTTTATTTATTTTGTGTACAAATTTTAAATGTTTAGGGTTGGCAGAAAAAAATAGTCCGTCGGGTTACCATAACCACATTTTTTTTTCTTTTGCCTTGACAAGGATGATGCCGACTGCGTATTGGCCGAGGCCATATTTAGCGAAAAAATGTCAAAGCCTTCTGGGGCTTCGAAGGCTGCTGAAGAACGAAAGTCGATTTCGAGAACGATTACTCCTACATCTTAACAATCCAAAAATGCCCAGATTGTCTCAAAGCATTAGTGTGTCCTCATTCACCACGGCCAAGGTTTATTCGTTCTTATCTCTTCAAAATACACACGACATTATTCAACGTAAGATTTAGAGTTAAGGGGAATGTTCTTTCCCTTTGCACGTGCAATATTGTACGAGAAGCAACATACAAATGTCTCAACCAGAACCTGGTCTTTCTATAATCTCTGTGTGTTGACCCTTCCACGCTATGCTTCTTTTCCGATTAGTACCACAATTCTAGTTTTCCGACCACTACCCTTTAAACCCTACATCGCTAATTACAACACGAACATGACAGTCTTTCCCTCTGCCTTTCGTTCATTTCACCCCTAAACACCACATAGTCAGACACAGTAGGGGGCAACACAGCACCTGAGAGCACAGCCCCTTGGGAAGCACGCAAGAAGCACCATGCAAGTCTGCAAAGCTGGTACATTGTCTGTCTACCTCGCTCTCTCCAGCATATCTGCCTTGCCTATTCTTCCACAAAGAGTACCTCCATGGCATCCTTGACGAAAAAGAGGTTGGACGTCGGGAGAGAATTGTGTTGGTGCTCCATTCAATTTTATGGAACACTGACCAGAACATTTCACGGTAAGCACAGAGGAAAGGGTTGGGAGCCACGAATGCCTTCCTGCAGACTCTTGTCTTTCAATCGATATTTATGAATGCCGACAGTCTGAAGGCCTTGGCACAGACAACCGCTGCCTGCATCGATTTCCACGTCTGCTTTCGTCATAGCTGTAGATGAGATGGAGCTTCCTCAAAGCAGCATGTACCTGAATCCTACGTCGGCTCTATGGGCCAGCGGAGAGAAATGGACGAGACCTTCAGGACACCAGGCTTGTCATTAGGACTGTGCTGCTCAAGGTCACACGGCTTCTTACTAGCACGCCACTGAGTGCTTCAGACAGACACAGACACACAGACAGACAGACAGACAGACATACAGACAGACACAGTAGCAGGCAGGCAGGCAGACAGATAGGCAGGCAGGCAGACAGACAGGTAGGCAGGCAGGCAGGCAGACAGGTAGGTAGGTAGGCAGGCAGACAGGTAGGCAGGCAGGCAGGCAGGCGCACGCACGCACGCACGTACTCACGCACGCAAGCAGGCAGGCACGCAGGAGACAGACAGACAGGCAGACACAGAGAGAGAGAGAGAGAGAGAGAGAGAGAGAGAGAGAGAGAGAGGGGAGGGAGGGAGGTAGGGGAGAGGGAGAGGGATAGAGAGAACGACCGACGAAGCTTGTTTCAAGTAGTATAATAGGGAATTTATAACTTGTTTGAAGTATCTGAAACAGTGCAATATATTTAAAGGACGCGACGTTTAAAGAGTTTGTCATTTGCTTTGCATTAAATTTAATTATTTCACAATCCTCAGGAAGAGATCTCTGCCTGCGACCTGAAGTTTGTCCATGATTTGTACGTTGATGGCCTTAATTCTGACAAATGTCATTTCCAACTTTTCTCACAACTTTCCATGCACAAAAAAGAAAGACGGGGAGAAAGAAAAAAAAGCAAGAATGGAGCGACAGCTTCAACGCCCCTGTGCAATGTTACAACCCTAGCCCTGTTTTTGCGAAATCTGAGGGGCGAAAAATCCTCCATGGAAGATAAACATGTTATGTGAGCTAGAATACAGGCTAATTAACATTCTGTTCAACTTTTATCAGAGCCAACATATGGAGATAAAATCAGGCGTCAAGATGAAGCAGCTGAACTTACTCTGCGATAAGCCAGCCACACGTATAACAGCTTGACAGGTAAAAGAGATGGGGGGAAGGGGGTGGGGGTGGGGGGTGGGGGTGGGGAGAGAGACCGCGTAAGAAGCAGGAGTCGACAAGACCTGAAGCACGTGCTAAAACAGAAGTCGGATGAAGACATGCAGGCGCAATCCTCAACGACTGCAGGCCATCGCACTGGAAAGGTTTTTCAGAAAATAGGCAGGATCGCGGTAGCGTGGCAAATAGTGCATATCTACGGTCAAAAGAATATACACAAAACACAACAACCTGAGGCATTTGATGAGGATCGAGATGCAGTCGGTCAGTTTCAGCAAACAAAACCTTCCGACCTTCCAAAGTGGAACTATGCAACGTCTATACGAGAAATGCCTACCTCACTCGAGTTACACGAGGCTGCTGACGAGTATCGCAGAGTTCCAAATTCCTCAAGAGCGAGAGCGCTTTTGTACCAAAGCCTTCTCATGCAAGATCATGCCGCATCTTCCCACAGTTTGCAGCAGTGCTGTGAGTCGCAGACACTGTGGTGAATGCTTGAAAAAACATTGTGTTCTGGGTTACATACGAGCTTGCCACCAGGCATACAAGCAAGGAGGTGCTAGAGAACGAGACATAAAAATGGCAAGCTGAGAGAGAGAGAGAGAGAGAGCGAGAGGAGAGAAGATGAGAGAAGAGAGAGAGAGAGAGAGGCGAGAGAGAGCGAGAGAGAGAGACAGAGAGACAAGCGCGAGAGTATATTATACAGAAAAACAGACACATCACAGACAGACTACAGACAGACAAAGGACAAGAGATACAGCAGACAGACAGACAGACAGACGACAGATATGTCACACAACAACCATCACACACACACACACACACGCACACACACACACACACACACACACACACACACACACACACACACACACACACACACACACAGACAGGCAAAGAGAAAGAGAAGAAAAGAAGAGAGGATATCAATTTGCAGCTTCTTGAAAGGAGTTATAGCCAGAAGACTGCATTTCCTTACAAACAGCATCACTACAAAGGGATGGCCAGTGGCTGCCATTGAAAATGATCGCTAATTATCGAGGCTCTGCAGGCAAAATGAGACGGCGGGATCAAAATAGCACCATTGTGGTCTGGCAACTCGCCATCAACACCTTCTTTCATATTTCCCATGTCTACATAGCGCCACACGCTTCCGGACCACATAACTTCTAGACAGGGGTGGGATGGGGTTTTGTCGAAATCAAGGTATAATACTGAAATACGTATGCAATAGGTACACATAAATCATCCCAGAGAAAACAAGGGACAGTTCCTAATCTCCAATATGGCAAAATGGAACTAACGCATACACACGCGGCAACGATGGTCAAGCAGACAGACATCCTCATTGAATGGAAAGGGCGACTGCAGCCAACGGGAAAGGAGGCAGTTTGGCGTAGTTACATTGAGCATCAGGAGGGTTACTGATGATTACATTTCTACAGTTTAGATGTTAGTTTCATTGAGCATCAGGAGGGTTACTGATGATGACATTTCTACAGTTTGGCGTTAGTTTCATAGAGCATCAGGAGGGTTACTGATGATGACATTTCTACAGTTTGGCGTTAGTTTCATAGAGCATCAGGAGGGTTACTGATGATGACATTTCTACAGTTTGGCGTTAGTTACATTGAGCATCAGGAGGGTTACTGATGATGACATCACTACAGTTTGGATGTTAGTTTCATAGAGCAACAGGAGGGTTACTGATGATTACATTTCTACAGTTTGGCGTTAATTTCATAGAGCATCAGGAGGGTTACTGATGAAGACATGTCTACTGTTTTGAGTTATTTACATTGAGCATCAGGAGTGTTACTGATGATGACATTTCTACAGTTTGGCGTTAGTTTCATAGAGCATCAGGAGGGTTACTGATGATGACGTCACTACAGTTTGGCGTTAGTTACATTGAGCATCAGGAGGGTTACTGATGATTACATTTCTACAGTTTGGCGTTAGTTACATTGAGCATCAGGAGGGTTACTGATGATGACATCACTACAGTTTGGCGTTAGTTTCATAGAGCATCAGGAGGGTTACTGATGATGACATTTCTACAGTTTGGCGTTAGTTACATTGAGCATCAGGAGGGTTACTGATGATGACATCACTACAGTTTGGCGTAGTTTCATTGAGCATCAGGAGGGTTACTGATGATGACATCACTACAGTTTGGCGTAGTTTCATTGAGCATCAGGAGGGTTACTGATGATGACATCACTACAGTTTGGCGTAGTTACATTGAGCATCAGGAGGGTTACTGATGATGACATCACTACAGTTTGGCGTAGTTACATTGAGCATCAGGAGGGTTACTGATGATGACATCACTACAGTTTGGCGTAGTTACATTGAGCATCAGGAGGGTTACTGATGATGACATCTCTACAGTTTGGATGTAGTTACATTGAGCATCAGGAGGGTTACTGATGATTACATTTCTACAGTTTGGCGTAGTTTCATTGAGCATCAGGAGGGTTACTGATGATGACATTTCTACAGTTTGGATGTTAGTTTCATAGAGCATCAGGAGGGTTACTGATGATGACATCACTACAGTTTGGCGTTAGTTTCATAGAGCAACAGGAGGGTTACTGATGATGACATCACTACAGTTTGGCGTTAGTTACATAGAGCATCAGGAGGCTTACCGATGATGACATCACTACAGTTTGGATGTTAGTTACATAGAGCATCAGGAGGGTTACTGATGATGACATCACTACAGTTTGGCGTAGTTTCATACACTATCAGAAGGGTTACTGATGATGACATCACTACAGTTTGGCGTAGTTTCATAGAGCATCAGGAGGGCTACTGATGATGGCATTTCTACAGTTTGGATGTTAGTTTCATAGAGCAACAGGGGGGTTACTGATGATTACATTTCTACAGTTTGGCGTTAATTTCATAGAGCATCAGGAGGTTTACTGATGATGACATCACTACAGTTTGGCGTAGTTACATTGAGCATCAGGAGGGTTACTGATGATGACATCACTACAGTTTGGATGTTAGTTTCATAGAGCATCAGGAGGGTTACTGATGATGACATCACTACAGTTTGGCGTTAGTTTCATTGAGCATCAGGAGGGTTACTGATGATGACGTTTCTACAGTTTGGCGTAGTTACATTGAGCATCAGGAGGTAAATGATGATGACATCACTACAGTTTGGCGAAGTTTCATAGAGCAACAGGGGGGTTACTGATGATTACATTTCTACAGTTTGGCGTTAATTTCATAGAGCATCAGGAGGTTTACTGATGATGACATCACTACAGTTTGGCGTTAGTTACATTGAGCATCAGGAGGGTTACTGATGATGACATCACTACAGTTTGGATGTTAGTTTCATAGAGCAACAGGAGGGTTACTGATGATTACATTTCTACAGTTTGGCGTTAATTTCATAGAGCATCAGGAGGGTTACTGATGATGACATGTCTACAGTTTGGCGTTAGTTTCATAGAGCATCAGGAGGGTTACTGATGATGACATCACTACAGTTTGGCGTTAATTAAATATAGCATCAGGAGGTTTAATGATGATGACATCACTACAGTTTGGCGTAGTTTCATTGAGCATCAGGAGGGTTACTGATGATGACATTTCTACAGTTTAGATGTTAGTTTCATAGAGCATCAGGAGGGTTACTGATGATGACATTTCTACAGTTTGGCGTTAGTTTCATAGAGCATCAGGAGGGTTACTGATGATGACATTTCTACAGTTTGGCGTTAGTTACATTGAGCATCAGGAGGGTTACTGATGATGACATCACTACAGTTTGGCGTTAGTTTCATAGAGCATCAGGAGGGTTACTGATGATGACATTTCTACAGTTTGGCGTTAGTTTCATAGAGCATCAGGAGGGTTACTGATGATGACATCTCTACAGTTTGGCGTTAGTTACATTGAGCATCAGGAGGGTTACTGATGATTACATTTCTACAGTTTGGCGTTAGTTTCATAGAGCATCAGGAGGGTTACTGATGATGACGTCACTACAGTTTGGCGTTAGTTACATTGAGCATCAGGAGGGTTACTGATGATTACATTTCTACAGTTTGGCGTTAGTTACATTGAGCATCAGAAGGGGTTACTGATGATTACATCACTACAACTACTTAGTACTGCTACTGCTGCTTCTGACTACGACGACGAAGTTGATGGAGAGAAGAACGATGACTGTAACTGCAATCACGGCGTATCAGGCTTTTAAAAATGTTGTGGTTACGGTAACCCGATCGATCTTTTGTTTTTGTTGCCAATCCTTAACTTTTTTCCGATCATGAAAAAAAGAAACAAAAGAGAAAAAGAAAAGAAGAAACAAGAAGGGCAAAGCTCATACGACTCACATGCTTGACCTTGACCTTTACATGACCTTGACCTTCATGTGACCTTCAAGGTCAAGGTCAAACAACTAAATCTAGCAATAACATCATACACTAAGAACTGCTTTACACATTTTTCCTACCAAAATACATGTGACCTTGATTCAAGGTCAAGGTCATCCAAGGTCATGCAACACGAAGCTGTAAATTCAAGACATAGGAAGCACAATGGTGCTTATTGGCACTTTCTACCATGAGATATGGTCACTTTTAGTGGTTCACTACCCCATTTTGGTCACATTTCATAAGGGTCCAAGTGACCTTGACCTTGATGATATGTGACCAAATGTGTCTCATGATGAAAGTATAACATGTGTACTACAATGTTATGAAGTTTGGAAGAGTTATCTTCCATAGTTCAGGGTCAAGGCCACTTCAAAATATGTATACAATCCAACTTTAAAGAGTTCCTGTGACCTTGACCTTGAAGCAAGGTCAAGTCACTTGTATGTTTTTTGACGCCTTGTCATCCTACACCATCATGTCAAATTGGGTGTTGATAAACTTAATAGCCTCCGAGAAATATCCAATGTAAAAGTTTTTTACGGATTACAGGAAGCCCGGACGGACGACATTGGTGACCCAGTATGAAAATATAACATGTGTACTACAGTGTTATGAAGTTTGGAAGAGTTATCTTCCATAGTTCAGGGTCAAGGTCACTTCAAAATATGTATACAATCCAACTTTAAAGGTTGACCTTGAAGCAAGGTCAATCAAACTGGTATCAAAAGATAGGGATTACTTTGTCCTATTTATATAGGTCAGGTATCCAATCTCAAAAACTTTAGAGAAAATTGGGAAAATGTGAAAAATGGCTGTTTTTTAGACAACATTTACGGCCCCTGCGACCTTGACCTTGAAGCAAGGTCAAGTCACTATGTATGTTTTTTGATGCCTTGTCATCATACACCATCATGCCAAATTGGGAGTTGATAGACTTAATAGTCCCTGAGAAAAATCCAACGTTAAAGTTTTAAAGGGACGCCCGGACGGACGCCCGGACGGACGACACGGGTGAGTACATAGACTCACTTTTGCTTCGCATGTGAGTAAAAAAGACGGTAAACAACGAACTTCGTGCTGTCCCTTCTTCCCTGCCCTATGAGCACTCTGGGAATCCAATAGTTAAGGTTCTAAAAAGCGTTTTCAGTAAAAGACAGTTTGGTTTGTGCTCAGTCAGGCCTCATCTAAAAAACGTTTTTAAGTTCAAGCCAACCTAATGACCTTATTTGTTGTTGTCATGTTACCTTAACCACAATTATTGAGGGGGGAGGAGGGGTGGGGGGGTACTACATATATTACTACTACTACCACGACGAACACCACCACCACGGACACCAAACACCACCAATTAAAATCCAGCGTTGGGAAAAAGACACTGTGACACACTCATTTTTTTCCTCTACTACATCGCCTGCCACTGGCCACAACGAAATCTTCCCCAGCCATGTGTATGCAAACAACGATGCTTACCGTTAGTGGTGGTAGTATGAGTAGCTGTAGCTGTAGCAGTGCACGTAAATGGCAGGCGAAAACAGTCAGTGACTCGCGTTCCATGTGGGTGTCCTCCACCTTCACTTAGGGGCCAAGATATACGGATCCTGTCAATGGTCAAGCAGTTACCGACATGCTGTATGCAGACCAGCGGTCCCACCCTCACCCCACTGCACCCCCACTCCACTCCATCCCCACCCCATTCCACTCCACCCTACCACCTCCCCACTCCACCCATCTCCATCCCCAATTTACCCCATCCCTACTCAACCCCACTCCACCCCCAACCTACCCAGGTAGCTGACTGGGCTCTGTGAAATGTATCTGAAGTGTCTGTCCTGAACTGACAACAAGAAGGCACGAGAGCCAAATTTGTATAACGAGACTCCTTGGCTCCCATCCAGTCAGGCAAAGTTCTTGTCCTGTACTAGAGAGGAAAACACAAGTGCCAAGTCAGAGTGATAGCGCGCTTAGAGAAAGTAGAGCTCATTAACGAAGGAGGCCACGTGTGTTTTGTTGTGTTCCGAAGTCCAAATCTGAATGTGTTTATTGTATCATTTAAAATTTGCGTGAAAGAGAATGTCTAGTACTGCTAATATTCATGCAATGGAGACACAGTCCTGGGTTAATTAAAGCAAAGACACTATCTAACAGGACCGCCAGCTTCTGCAGTTTTGACGCGATTTGTCAATTGGCCTCTCGTGACGTTTTGAGGTTCGTGGGAACATCACTTCCGGTAGAATGAAAGCTACAGTGGACTAGTAATAATCGTGTTTTTACGGATGCCAATGAAGTATCAGTTTGCACGATTCTTCAAGCGGGAGAGGGTAAAGAGCCGTGAAAAAGACTTCTGGAAGGTTCCCTTCAAACGAACAGCCACCAACCACCTGCGGAACGCGGCCGCCAGGAAACTACGTGCGGACGTCTTAACCCGGTTCGTTTTGAAAGCGGAACCCGTTCAGGAGGAACCAGACCACCATCCAGATCCAAGAAATTTTTCCTTACACCGGGGGTGGGGGTGTTGGGTAAGGGTACATCCCCCACAACCCCCACCTCCTGTTTACCCCTCAGAGCCCCCAAGAAGCAACAGACCTCAGCTACCGGCCTTGACTGACTTCCTGCAACAACAGGCCAATGGTGGAGATGCAAAAATTAGCAGCGACCATGGCGTCAAGACGCATAACGAGGCTGTTGCTCTTGGCAGGCCGTGGCTGGCGGCGCTAAACTGAGGGCGGCATATGGGGAAACCGCTTCACGCTTCAAGAGGCACTGACGATGGGAGGGGCTGCAAAACGGATTGGAACCCGGCAGATGATGACGTCATTCTGCCGCAACAAAAGCTCGCCCAAGACACTCTATCCGCGAGGTGTCGAAAATAGTCAACACGGCCAAGTGTTCATTTTGTGGGAAGTAAATACAGGGGAGAAAGGATTTCTGTCACATGACAATACACAAAAGACAGCATTTTAGGCAGTGGGAGATGACTCTCTTTCTCTTTTCCCCGTAGACATTTCTCTGGTTTGCGAAAATAAATGCAATGAACGTTTTTTCATCTTTGCTTTGCTTTGTCACTTCGGAGTAAAAAGTTGCACACGTATCGCATTTAAAGCAGATAATATCACAGCCACTCCAATCGTTTAATAGACTGTTCTTCGAAATATAAAGTGTGCACACAATGCGAAAGAACGTGTTTTCCATCATTGTATTATTCATTCTAGTCTATTTTGCCTGGTCCGCTACCCCAGACTCGCTTCTCATCCAATATTTCACCCCATTCCGTCCATCTAGTTCAGTGGTTACCACGTTCGCCTCGCGGCTAGCTGGTGCGGTGTTCAGTTCTGCACGGATCCTAGCTTTGCATTCTTGGGCAAGGTGCTTAGCCTGTGTAGCCTCTCCTATCGAGAAGTAAAACTGGGTGCTGGGCGTTGCACAGCGGCGAATGGGTGTGTGTGTGTGTGTGTGTGTTAAAGTCCCCCAAATTAATTTTCATGTATTTGTTGTTGTTGTTGTTGTTGTTGCGTACCTGGGCTAAACACTCCCAGGATCACCCAAGTGGGTGAGATGATTGCGTGTGTGACTGTTTTTGAACACCCCGCCATATAGGCAGCCACACTCCGTCTTCAGGGGATTTGATCTCTGTCTCCAGAGAATGCCAGTTGTTATGTTAGGAGCTTACCACGGCTGAAGATAATCCCCACATAACAGTACAACATAACAACATTTTGCTGTAGCCTTAGCCATCATCATCATCACAATCATCATCATCAACAACAACATCGTCGTCGTCGCCGTCTTCATCATCATCATCATATTACTAGTGTTCTTGGTCATAGCACCGGATGCACAGCAGATAGTAACTAGAGAAGGCACCGTCTGAGAAGCAGGCTCTCTACAGCCACGATGTCACGCGGCCTCCACAGTGTTTCAACACCGCCTCACGCTTGAAGATGCGTGATGCGGCTTCAAAAGACAGTCATATCTAGCGGGAAGGAGGAGAACGAGGCTGTCAACGTGAGGCCTCTGTAAGTCACAGAGTGGAGTGTTACGTGACACGGGCCTCAGACCACGTGGATAAAACCTCTGGGGAGAACCACGGACAGACATAATCAATCGATGCAGAGCAGGAGATTACGCCGAACGTCCTCGCCACACGCACACCAGTCGCCTCGTGACGGAAATGCAGGCCGAAGTATACTGCAGTTCTCTTTGTATTTTTCCTCGAACCAAGATCGTCATAGTGCGTATCAATAATGAACATTTGCAGACGGAGTGAAAGGTCTTATTATCAGAATCACATGCAACTTCATTAGCCATGCGACTCCTGGATTGTTCACAGATCAGATGCCGAAAATGAGCAGGCCATTTACAATCGAATTATTTCTACTCTTTTCTTGTCAGCAAAATGAACCATGAGGTCTTCCAATACGGACTAGGAAGAGGGAAACGAAAACGGCAATCTACAAACAAACAAAAATCCCAAACAGATAATACACATTCCTCGTCCAAATAAACTAGACTGCGCACCACACCCAACTGGCTTGCACTGAACAATGGGCGGGCATGCACGCTTTGTTCTGGTACACAACAGATAACGCATATACAAGCCCCAGCCAAGTGGCTGGAGTCAAGGTGTGAAGGCTGGAGGTGAAAGCTCTGCATTGAGAAGTTCCGCTACTCCGGCTCTGCAATGCTGAGGCTGAGCTTTATCGTCCACATCTACACCTCTCCGCCTGGAGGAAAACCCGGCAGCCCCAGTGAAACATCCTGGCAGATCAGCACTTGCATTAGTTCTGGCAGCTCCGGACCAGCAGTTGAAAGACGCTATCTCGGCCTACTGGGAGCGCAGAGCTCCCACCTTTGATCCCGCTCTCGGGTGCTGCATGCATTTCCTGACAGGACGCGATTGTGGACGGATCGGTTTGCTAAACAGGAATTCTCGCCCAGACTTCTGAGCGTGAAACTAAATTCAAATGCAAATTGCACAAAAAAACTCCACGTTCCTTGGGAAAGTGAATGTGAGATGGACCGAGTCAAATTAATTAACCGTTTCATATCCCCGTGCTGGTCAATGATGCGGGCAGAAAATCCAGTGTCTGGCACTGGGGTACTCTGGATTTGTTCCTGTGCGTGACTTCACCTGTTTATCATTGTATTTTCCTGGTGGATTCAGACCCCTCAACGAGGCAATGAAGAAGGAAGACTGTGCTCCTGCTAGAATCCGTCCATCCTTTCCAAGAAGCACTGTTCGTTTCTCGGTGTCTCTGTGGCTATCAGCCAATACAGAGCGGGGGAATCCGTGACATGGCACGATATAAAGAGGCAAAATAGTCATAAGTACAAAATTAATAACAGCAACAGCATCAACATAAACCCTCACAGATGCCTGACAAGTTTACAGCCTATATTAATTTTAAAAACCCAACAAAATGCGGCTCTCTCAGTATGTTTCTGCAATTTTTCAATGCGATGACTGAAAACCACACATTTAAGCACACGATGACATTAGCTACATGTGATATGAAAGCTTACCAGCAAGTCCAAGCAGGCGATCGAAATATTCCCAATCAACACCGCTATCCATTTGCAAGATTACTTGCCACAAATAACGAATAATCCTGCGCCATCTCGAGCTGAGACATAATTCAAAGGGTCCTAAAGTTCAGAACCCTAAACCGTCAGGGTGTCATCGCTCGCTACCTCTAGCTCTGCTTCTTTATCAGGGAAGATGTAAAGTGGTCACTGAACTCCTCGCACCCGAGACCTCGCGTGCGAGGCTTATCCATCTTTCCCTCACATGCTCTCTCGGGCTTTTCTTTCCGCAAGGTCGGCAGGAACAAAGATTTGTCTGGCGCTCTGAGCGAGCGGGAAGGCTGAGCTGGGGACGCAACGGCATTTCGCTAAACGCCAATCTTTCCCTGCATCGCCCTCACTATCGGAGCCACCTGCACTGGCCCCAGCTGATACCGACGTGCGAGTCTGGATAGAGGCGGGTTACTCCATAACACAACGATCTGTAGGTCACTGCTAGCAGTGTGGTGTGATCTGCAGTCAGCGTGGGAACGGTTTCAGGCAAAGCGCCCTTACTGTACAGATATAGGGCGTGATGGGGTAGATAGAGGCGGAAGAGGGTTAGTGTGCGTGCGTGCGTGCGTGCGTGCGAGCGTGCGAGCGAGCGTGCGTACGTGAGTGCGTATTTTCCAGGCACTGAGATAGCACGATCATCTTATCAGACAGGTTTGCAGACACCCACACCAGTGCGCGCGCATGCATAAATGCTCATACACGCACGCGCCCGCACACACACACACACTTTTTCTCACCACTTTGTCGAAACAGAAAAGTACGCACTTCCAACTAAAGTTTCCACCAAAAGGTAGACAAGGAGCAGTCCTACCTTTCTTGGCTAGGGCCCCGGCCGAATTGTAGACGCCATCATTGGTGCTGGTGGCCACTTCCTCGTCCTTGACCAACTCATTCCACAGCCGACTCAGGCCTTCCCGTGTGAAAGAAAGCTGTAGAGAAGATAAGAAACGTTGCGTCACAATGATGAAAACTTATCCAGAAAAAAACAAAAGATTTCATTAAATTTAAAAACTCAGCCCCGACCGCTATTATAACAATAACAACAACGACGACGACGACGATAATGATAATAATGATGATGATGATGATGATGATGATGATGATGATGATGATGATGATGAGGAGGAGGAGGAGGAGGAGGAGGAGGAGGAGGAGGAGGAGGAGATGATGATGATGATGATGATGATGATGATGATGATGATGATGATGATGATGATGATGATGATGATGATGATGATGATGATGATGATGATGATGATGATGATGATGATGATGATGATGATGATGATGATGATGATGATGATAAGAAGAAGAAGAAGAAGAAGAAGAAGAAGAAGAAGAAGAAGAAGAAGAAGAAGAAGAAGAAGAAGAAGAAGAAGGAGGAGGAGGAGGAGGAGGAGGAGGAGGAGGAGGAGGAGGAGGAGGAGGAGGAGGAGGAGGAGGAGGAGGAGGAGGAGGGGGAGGGGGAGAAGCAGGGGGAGGAGGAGGAGGAGGAGGATAATGACGTAACATAACTATACAAAGAAGACAAAACAAGAAAAGTACACCACACCTTCGATGTCTCCATCCTACGTCATCAGAAAAAGTTGGAGCCAGAAATCCGACAAGAATTACTCCACTGCAGAATCACAGCGCAGCTAAAACGTGTCAGGGAAGGAAGTGTTGTTCCGGGCCTAGTCATGGTACAAGATGCCCCTAAGGGAGACCAGCAGACCCGGGGCGGTTGAGGTGTGCTGAAGAATGGCGCAGGGAGACGCTAATGCTGTGCAGACATCTCCTCAAAGAGAGGCGATAGCCTTCCCTGACCCCGACCATCTTTCGCCCGTGTCTCAGCACGGGAACGATCAGAGCCAAGAGTGAAAGCAAACCAGACTTGCTTCGCCCCATTAATCCTGCAGATGCATTTGGACGCACGAAATATCAGTACCAGTTTCTTCCCCCTCTTCTGATGCTCTACACGGAAGTTGCACGAGACACTCGTTGGACATACGAGTCACTAAGTACTTCACTGTACAATCGCAAGGCCAGGCGTGCACACTACAAAGAAAAATCGACTTGCAAAGAGGTGTGACATGACGAAAAACGTTTCCTCTGCACAAGAGCAATGTTCTGTCACAGGCCAAACACTGAACAAAAAGAAAGAAATCAGTGATGTTCTAACTTGATGTTAGCAACATTCTAGCTCGTTGTTCTCAGGCGTAAAGTACAAGTACACTGCGAAGCGTGTGGCACGCCATGAATCACGATGCAAGATATCTGTAGAGTTGATAAAAGTGTATCAACGAACAAAGGTGCTTTCAAGGAGGGAAATTCTTACGGTATCTTGAATGGCTTCAATCTAGAACAACGAAACTACATTTATGGAAGGAGTCTGTTAGTAGCCAACGCCTTCAAAAACCGAAGCATAACAGAAAAAAAGCAATAAAACTATTGACCAAAGAAAAAAAAGTTGTGATTACGGTAACCAGGCAGACCCTTTTTTTGTGCTGACCCTAAATTTTTGTTTCGATAGGGGGAAAAAGAGGAAAAAGAGGGAAGATATCAATGGGTAATGAGATCTCGGGGAATCCATTAAATATAATCCGTTTTTCAGTGAAAGAGATATTGTGATTTATGTTCCATCTGGCCTCAAGAAGAAGAAGAAGGAAAATTCAGGCCGACCTACCGATCGTATTTTTTCTGGTCATGTTACCGATACCACAACTATTGAGCTTTTGAATTTAAGTACACTAGCACACTAGCAAAAGAACAACGCACGTCAAAATTCAGGGTTTCGATTGTTATTAATTCTTAAAGCGAGTACTTTTCGAGCAGACGCACTGGAACTTCTTAAGTGAAAGGCAAGTCGTGACAATTTGATTTGGAACTTCTCAACAGAGGGATGCTTGATGGAAAGAAAGGCAGACGAGCGAAGCAGCTCACCATATCAGCTTGTATTTCAGGTGCATTCAAGTCCCAACAATCTGAAGAAATTGCTGATCGATTGATAAACAGGTGTACAAAAAGGCGGTGATAATTTGTGCCAAAGCGATCAATATATCCTCTTGTGAACAACGGTTCCAGCTCGGAAGGTAAACATGTCTCCTTTTCCATGACCTCTCCGAAGAACCCACTCCAAGTATCCATCTCCAACACTCACGCCAAAAGCATTGTAAAATAATTACGCTAAGGCCCGCATGTTTTTACCGCCAACGTCCTGAAAAAGCACTCGGTAGAGGTGGTGAAATTTATTGTCCGTGGCATGAGCAAAAACCGCTGGTAGGCTAAGGTCATGCAACACAAAGCTGTTAATTCAAGACATAGGAAGCACAATGGTGCTTATTGGCACTTTCTACCATGAGATATAGTCACTTTTAGTGGTTCACTACCCCATTTTGGTCACATTTCATAAGGGTCAAAGTGACCTTGACCTTGATGATATGTGAACAAATGTGTCTCATGATGAAAGTATAACATGTGCCCCACATAATTATTAAGTTTGCAACAGTTATCTTCCATAGTTCAGGGTCAAGGTCACTTCAAAATATGTATACAATCCAACTTTGAAGAGCTCCTGTGACCTTGACCTTGAAGCAAGGTCAACCAAACTGGTATCAAAAGATAGGGCTTGCTTTGACCTATATACCACTTGTAGCTAAGGTCGCCATTCTCAATAACGTGGGAGAAAATTGGGAAAATGTGAAAAATGACTGTTTTTGAGACCACATTTATGGCTCCTGTGACCTTGACCTTGAAGCAAGGTCAAGTCACTATGTATGTTTTTTGAGGCCTTGTCATCATACACCATCATGCTACATTTGGTGTTGATAGACTTAATAGTCTCCGAGAAAAATCCAACGTTTAAGTTTTTTACGGACGGACGGACGGACGGACGGACGCCCGCCCGCCCGCCCGCCCGCCCGCCCGGACGGACGGACGGACGACACGGCTCAGTACATAGACTCACTTTTGCTTCGCATGTGAGTCAAAAACCGCTGGTAGGCAACGAGGTAGGTGTGTCAGAGGGTCAGGTGGAGTGGGGATGGGAGGAGGGGGCGAGGGGGGGGGGGGGGGCCTGTAGGCTGAGACGTGAAGTGGAAAGGGGGGTAGGCTGAGGTGTGGAGTGGAGAGGGGTGGGTGGGTGTAGGCTGAGGTGTGGAGTGGAGAGGGGTGGGTGGTGTGTAGGCTGAGGTGTGGAGTGGAGAGGGGTGGGTGGTGTGTAGGCTGAGGTGTGGAGTGGAGAGGGGTGGGTGGGGGATAGGGGGGTGTAGGCTGAGGTGTGGAGTGGACAGGGATAGGTGGGTGTAGGCTGAAGTGTGGAGTGGAGAGGGGTGGGTGGTGTGTAGGCTGAGGTGTGGAGTGGAGAGGGGTGGGTGGTGTGTAGGCTGAGGTGTGGAGTGGAGAGGGGTGGGTGGTGTGTAGGCTGAGGTGTGGAGTGGACAGGGATAGGTGGGTGTAGGCTGAGGTGTGGAGTGGAGAGGGGAGTGGGGGGTGTAGGCTGAGGTGTGGAGTGGACAGGGATAGGTGGGTGTAGGCTGAGGTGTGGAGTGGAGAGGGGTGGGTGGTGTGTAGGCTGAGGTGTGGAGTAGAGAGGGATGGGTGGGTGTAGGCTGAGGTGTGGAGTGGAGAGGGGGGTGGGTGGGGGGTGTAGGCTGAGGTGTGGGGGGGAGCGGGGAGTGGGGGGTGTAGGCTGAGGTGTAGAGTGGAGAGGGGGGGAGTGTAGGCTGAGGTGTGGAGTGGAGAGGGGGTGGGAGGTGTGTAGGCTGAGGTGTGGAGTGGAGAGGGGTGGGAGGTGTGTAGGCTGAGGTGTGGAGTGGAGAGGGGTGGGAGGTGTGTAGGCTGAGGTGTGGAGTAGAGAGGGTGGGTGGGTGTAGGCTGAGGTGTGGAGTGGAGAGGGGTGGGTGGTGTGTAGGCTGAGGTGTGGAGTGGAGAGGGGGTGGGTGGTGTGAAGGCTGAGGTGGGGAGTGGAGAGGTTGGGTGTAGGCTGAGGTGTGGAGTGGAGAGGGAGGTGGGTGGGTGTAGGCTGAGGTGTGGAGTGGAGAGGGGGTGGGTGGGTGTAGGCTGAGGTGTGGAGTGGAGAGGGGTGGGTGGGTGTAGGCTGAGGTGTGGAGTGGAGAGGGGTGGGTGGGTGTAGGCTGAGGTGTGGAGTGGAGAGGGGTGGGTGGGTGTAGGCTGAGGTGTGGAGTGGAGAGGGGGTGGGTGGGTGTAGGCTGAGGTGTGGAGTGGAGAGGGATGGGTGGGTGTAGGCTGAGGTGTGGAGTGGAGAGGGGTTGGGTGGGTGTAGGCTGAGGTGTGGAGTGGAGAGGGGGTGGGTGGGTGTAGGCTGAGGTGTGGAGTGGAGAGGGGGTGGGTGGGGGTAGGCTGAGGTGTGGAGTGGAGAGGGGGGTGGGTGGGGGTAGCCTGAGGTGTGGAGTAGAGAGGGATTGGGTGCGTGTAGGCTGAGGTGTGGAGTGGAGAGGGGGGTGGGTGGGGGTAGGCTGAGGTGTGGAGTGGAGAGGGGGGTGGGTGGGGGTAGCCTGAGGTGTGGAGTAGAGAGGGATTGGGTGCGTGTAGGCTGAGGTGTGGAGTGGAGAGGGGGGTGGGTGGGGGTAGGCTGAGGTGTGGAGTGGAGAGGGGGGTGGGTGGGGGTAGGCTGAGGTGTGGAATGGAGAGAGGGGTGGGTGGGTGTAGGCTGAGGTGTGGAGCGGAGAAGCAAATGAAAGCGTCTACGACAGGAACGCTGAGCAGCATTCCATGCGTGATCGAAGCGTTTCTTTCGGCTCTTCTGAAAAGGTGCCAACTCGAAATCTGGGGCAATAGCGGTGCAGCCTAAGCGCTAGCAGATGCTCATTACGGTAAGAGGAGTGCGGCTGGCATCCTTTCTCACGAGGCAACACGTACTCTTTCCACTCAAGCCAAATCAGCACTACTACAAGCCCAACAGCAACATTGTGCTCTACCCGACCTCCCCACACCACCTCCAATTCTCGACTCCTAAGCGCTGAGGCTGACAAATTTGAGCAGAGCTCTGTTGATAAACGAGGTCTGTCGCAGTGCTGTTGTTGAGCCGTTTTGCGTTCACAGCCGTTTCGAGGGCGGTGCTTCCATTGCCAGAAGTGCAGGGACGTGTGCAGCTCTCTTTCTCTTGCTCCAGTCCGGGCTGTCGGCGCGGAATGCCTGTCAGGGGATGCAGCGGTGATGGGCGACTCCTTGTTTAGCCCAGGCCGCGCCCGCACGCGCCCGAGTTTGTGTTGTTGTGGGTAACTTATTGGAGTCAATATTGACTCAGCGTCCCGGCGTGTTTTTTCACGCTCTCTGCTGACGCAAAGCGCCGCTTTTCCAGCCGACAACTGCTGGTGTTGGAGCAGAGTGCAGCAATTGGTCCCGTGACGGGACTAGACCGTCTTCTCCAGAATTAGTCTCCCTCCTCGCCGTACTCGCGCTTTTACTCGCTTTTCCACTGCAGTCTCCATTCCCTCCTCACCAAGGCCCTCTTATTTCCCTTTGACTTCAATGAGAACAACTACGACGATGATTATGAAAACTATTACACGACGCAGATGACAAAAGCGACGACAATGACAGTACAGTTTGACGACGATGGAGACGATAGCCGACGAGCAAAATACGATGATGACGATGTATTCATAATTTACCCTAATCCAAATCCATCTTACCACAGCATTACCGTTAACACGCATGAAGGTAGCAGCAGCAGCACAAAGCCGTACGCACAAAGCCGCCTGCGAAGCAGTCTTCCTCTCTTGTGTCAGCACATCCTTTGATCTTGCACTCTGCTATGTCCCTACGTTCCTCCCTTTGACTTTTACAGTTTATTTTTTTCTTCTTTTGTTGTTGTTGGTATGTTGTCGATTTAATTTCTACACATCATCAACCTCCATCATATCTCTCTCTCTCTCTCTCTCACACACACACACCTCCCCTGCCCGCCCTCCTTCCCACTCAATCACCAACTCGCTCCTCAGTTCCTTCCTCTGCTATTCACAGCGCTTCAACCCGATGCCAATTTCTTTATTTGCACTTCGAAGTCACACAGCCAGCGCAAGTAGGCCAGGTCACCAATCACGCTTCTACGTGCAAATCGTGCTTTCTTGAATGAAAAGCCGTGTTTACAGCGGCCTACAAGTGGCATAGTAACACAATCAAGGGAGTGCTGCTAGCCCATGGTACATTGTGATCAGTTGCAGACCTATTCAAGCAGCACGCTTTCACCGAGATCTGATAGTGCAGTGTAGACATTGTTCCGGCACTACATAACGTGCAGCACGCTCAGTGACGACACAGAGTCAATAACATGTAATGAGGAAGTAGCTGTCGTGATCCTTGCTGTGATGAATGATGGAGCGGAGCGATTACAAACAGCACCTGTCACACTATCTAGCAGTACTACACAGCACTCATCACCGTCCTCTAATAACCGCTAATGCTACAAAGTCAAAGACAGGTTAATTTAATGCCAGCTGCTCCTGTGCTTAGATATTTAGCGGACCCGCAAAACCCATTCTCCTCACTCCCATTTCACCATCCACGCTCAATTCCAGGGGTGAGGTCAAGCCTGTATAAAGGCTTCAAAATTGCAATCACTGCTGCTTTTCAAAGACACCATCAAGAACAAGATGCTCCTTTAAAATAATGGTATATCCATCTCGCCGTGTAATGAGTAATGATATATTTTTCTAGCAAGTCTGACCACACGTCACTGCAAAGCAACAATGCATAACAAAAACAACGGCACAGGATACAGTCTTCCGACATATTATATTTAAAAAACAACGCAGTCTGGGTGGGCTGCTTCTTGGTATACATTACTCATGTTATAAGTAGAAGAACAGACTGAAAACAACCTGGATGCACCCGAGGTCCAAGCACTGGCACCTCATTGACTATATCCTTGTGCGCCAGCGTGATCTAAAAGATGTCCTGCTTACCAGAGTGATGCCAAGCGCAGAATGTCACACTGACCACCGCCTTGTCCGCTGCAAGCTGTAGCTCCACTTCAAGTTTAAACCGAGAAACAGAGGAGCCCCTGTTAAAAAGCTCAAAAGCTGCCTCCAGCCTCAGCCTCAGAAGTAAAACTGATATTTCATAACAATCTCCAGGAGAAAATGGAGGCAGCCTCACCACAACCCCCTCCCCCCAAAAGTCAAATGCCCTGAATACACTTGGAACCAGCTCAAAAACACCATCCAAGAGTCAGATGCTGAAGTCATAGGCTACGCCTCCAGAAAGAACAAAGACTGGTTCGACGAGAACAATGATGAAATCCAAAAATTACTAGCAAGAAAGAGGTCTGCACACCAGGCCCACCTTGCCAAGCCATCCTGTTCTATAAAGAAAGCTGCCTTTCGTCAGATATGCAGTCACCAAACTGCGCTTGATCCAAAATGAGTGGTGGACCGACCTTGCTGAGAGGACCCAGCAATGTGCAGATACCGGCAGCATCAGGAGATTCTAAGAAGCCCTCAAAGCAGTGTATGGCCCATTCTACCAAATTCACAGCCCGCTGCGCAGTGCCGACGGCCAGACACTGTTCACCGACAAGGTGTCAATCCTGAACTGCAGGTCGGAACATTTCAGGACTCTTTCCAATGCCGATCGCTCTTTCGACGTGCCATCCATCCTCCGTATTTCTCAGCAAGCCGTCAAGGCTGAATTGGATGAGTTGCCTACCATCGAAGAACTCAACAAGGCAACGGAACAGCTGAAATCTTGCAAAGCTGCCGGAGTTGACGGAATCCCGCCTGAGATATGGAAGCATGGCGGTCCAGCTCTTCTAGAGAAACGGCACAGCCTATTTGTATGTTGCTGGGAACAGGACAGGCTTCCTCAAGACCTCCGAGATGCAGTCATCATCACCCTGTACAAGAACAAAGGCGAGAAGTCGGACTGATCAAACTACCGGGGTATCACCCTGCTCTCCGTCGCCGGAAAGATCCTCGCGAGAATCCTGTTGAACAGACTGGCCCCCACCATCGCCCAGGTCCATCTCTCAGAGAGCCAATGTGGATTTAGGGGCAACAGGAGCACCATGGACATGGTGTTTGTTCTCCGCCAGCTCCAAGAGAAGTGCCGTGAACAAAACAAAGGCCTCTACATCACCTTTGTTGATCTGACTAAGGCCTTCGACACCGTGAACAGACAGGGAATGTGGCTTATTCTTGAACGGCTCGGCTGCCCCCCAATGTTTCTCAACATCATCATGCAGCTACATAAGGACCAGCACGGACAAGTCAGACTGAACAGTGACCTGTCAGAGCCATTCCCCATTGTCAATGGCGTGAAGCAGGGCTGTGTCCTGGCACCGACATTCTTCTTCATCTACTTCAGCATGGTGCTCAATCAGGCAATGGACGCCCTTGATGATCGGGACGCGGTGTATGTCAGATACAAGCCAGATGGCAACCTGTTCGACCTCAGGCGCCTGAGAGACCGCACCAAGACTACAAACCAGGCGATAAGAGACCTCCTCTTCGCAGACGATGCCGCCTTCGTCGCACACTCTGAGAGAGCCTTGCAACAAGTCACATCCTGCTTCGCAGAGGCTGCCCAGCTCTTCGGACGGGAACTCAGCCTAAAGAAGATGGAGGTCCTCCACCAACCTGCCCCCCGAGAAGCGTCTCACCCTCTTCACACCTACATTGGGAAAACCGAACTACGCTCTGTCAGCCAGTTCACATACCTGGGCTGCACCATCACGGCAGATGCCAATATAGACAAGGAAGTGAACTGCAGACTAGCCAAGGCCAGCTGAGCCTTTGGCAGGTTGCATAAGAGTGTGGAGCAACAATCACCTCAGAAAGGACACAACAATCAATGTATACAGAGCAGTTGTCCTTACCACACTCCTGTATGGCTCAGAATCCTGGGTCCTGTACCACCGACACCTGAGGCTCTTGGAACGCTTCCACCAACGCTGTATGCGTACGATCCTGGAGATTCACTGGAGCGACTACATCGCAAATGTGGAAGTTTTGGAACGGTCTCAACTCACCAGCATAGAGACCATGCTTTTGAGATCTCAGCTGCGCTGGGCAGGCCATGTTTCCAGAATGGAAAACCACCGCTTGCCCAAAGTAGCACTATTTGGTGAGCTTTCCACTGGTCGACGTGACAAAGGGGGCCCGAAAAAGAGATACAAAGACTCTATCAAGAAAGCCCTCATCTCCTGCAACATCGATCCCCGACAGTGGACCTCCGTCGCTGCTGACAGAGATGCCTGGCGCCACACCATCAATGAAGCCACGGCAGTGTTTGAGAGCTTCCGCAGGGACACACTGAAGGAGAAGCGCCAGAGAAGAAAAAACCGAGAGGGCGTCATGCTAGACCCTGGCCGGATCTTCCCCTGCAGCCGCTGTGGTCGGGCTTGCTGGTCCCGCATCGGTCTCTAAGGCCACCAACGTGTCTGCGGTGGACGTGGACAGCATCGACTCATCTTCGTTCGCAAAGCAACGCCATAGATATAACAGGAACATGATTTTCTGTTACTGATATGACAAGTTATTTCAAAGACATGACTGCTTCATGCCACTCTAACGTTAAAATAGCTGTGGATGTGCTGCCATTTGTTTGCCGTTGGTTTATTAATCTAGTATATATTCATTTCTAGCTGGCAGTTTTTTAGACAACATTTACGCCCCTGCGACCTTGACCTTGAAGCAAGACCAAGTCACTATGTATTTTTTTGACGCATTATCATCATACACCATACCATTAGATTGGGTGTTGATAGACTTAATAATCTCCGAGAAAAATCGAACGTTAACGTTTTTACGAACGACAAGACGCCCGGACGCCCGGAGGACCGGACGGACGACACGGGTGACCCAGTATGAAAGTATAACATGTGTACTACAATGTTATGAAGTTTGGAAGAGTTATCTTCCATAGCTCAGGGTCAAGGTCACTTCAAAATATGTATACAATCCAACTTTAAAGAGCTCCTGTGACCTTGAAGCAAGGTCAATCAAACGTATCAAAAATAGGGATTACTTTGCCCTATATACCATATATAGGTCAGGTATCCAATCTCAATAACTTCAGAGAAAATTGGGAAAATGTGAAAAATTGCAGTTTTTTAGACAACATTTACGGCCACTGCGGCCTTGACCTTGAAGCAAGACCAAGTCACTATGTATGTTTTTTGACGCCTTGTCATCATACACCATCATGCCAAATTGGGTGTTGATAGACTTCATAGTCTTCGAGAAAAAATCCAACGTTAAAGTTTTTTTTACGGACGACAGGACGCCCGGACGGATGACACAGGTGAGTACATAAAATACTCACTTTTGCTTCGCATGTGAGTAAAAAAAAGGAAATGAAAGAGAAAGAAAATAAACGAACGACGAGAAAGAAAATAAGACCAAAAAAAAAGGGCAAAGCCCATACGACTCACATGCTTGACCTTGACCTTTATATGACCTTGACCTTCAGGTGACCTTCAAGGTCAAGGTCAAACAACTACACCTACCAATGACATCATACACAAAGAAATGCTTTACACATTTTTCCTACCAAAATACATGTGACCTTGACCCAAGGTCAAGGTCTCCAAGGTCATGCAACACAAAGCTGTTAATTCAAGACATAGGAAGCACAATGGTGCTTATTGGCACTTTCTACCATGAGATATGGTCACTTTTAGTGGTTCACTACCCCATTTTGGTCACATTTCATAAGGGTCAAAGTGACCTTGACCTTGATGATATGTGAACAAATGTGTCTCATGATGAAAGTATAACATGTGCCCCACATAATTATTAAGTTTGAAACAGTTATCTTCCATAGTTCAGGGTCAAGGTCACTTCAAAATATGTATACAATCCAACTTTGAAGAGCTCCTGTGACCTTGACCTTGAAGCAAGGTCAACCAAACTGGTATCAAAAGATAGGGCTTGCTTTGACCTATATACCACTTGTAGCTAAGGTCGCCATTCTCAATAACGTGGGAGAAAATTGGGAAAATGTGAAAAATGACTGTTTTTGAGACCACATTTATGGCTCCTGTGACCTTGACCTTGAAGCAAGGTCAAGTCACTATGTATGTTTTTTGACGCCTTGTCATCATACACCATCATGCCAAATTGGGTGTTGATAGACTTCATAGTCTTCGAGAAAAAATCCAACGTTAAAGTTTTTTACGCCGACGGACGCCCGGACGACGGACGGACGGACGGACGGACGACACGGCTCAGTACATAGACTCACTTTTGCTTCGCATGAAAATAAGACCAAAAAAGGAAGAAACAATTAATCGAAGTTCGGGGTCCAAACACACCACGAGACGAAAGGCTTTTTTCTTGTTGCACACGACCGAGGCTTTTTTGCCGCAAATTTGCGCTTTTTAACCTTGTTCTATACTCCATTGCACTTGATTCCGTGTTAGTGTTCGTTTTCGTTGTAAATGACAATCAGGAAACTGTCCGTTAAGTTGTCTGTATTATTTATATCACCAGCTTCTTACACTGAGAGTCTAAGTCAAAAGTGTAAGAGCTCTTAGTGGAGTTTTTTCTGCTCCACGTGAGACAGAGAGGTTCCTAAAATAAACAGAAAATGCATGGGCACAGACTGATAAGAAAGAAAATGTAGATTTAACAATACAGAGGAGAAAGAAAATGACAGTTCCTTTAGAGAACATAAGATAAAGGGAAGAGGAGTGGTGTCGAAAGGGATGGATTTCGCGGGACAGAACCGTACGTAGCACTTTTCTTTCCAATCAGCTTTGACAATGCTCATTGGACGTCAGCTACGAGACGTGTACCTTGTTGGAGCAGAGAGGCACAGAGGAAAAGACAAGCATCGGGAGGCTGGTACAAAGCAGTGGCCAGCTCTCTCCAACCCGGTGCCAGACTACAGCCAGCCCTGCCAGCCACACCGGAGCTACTTTCATGGTTTCCTGCCAGGAGGTTGTAAACATGCCCTCTGCCGTTTGAATGATGCAGGTGTTAGGGGGGCAAGATGAGTTCGTCCGCTGCCTTCTCCGCAGTACATCTTTCCTCTCGTCTCCAGGCATGGGGTCATCCTATGCTCCGTCTACTCAGCAGCTCTTCCCAAGCTCTCATGTTCAGCGTGGAGAACAGAGGGAATCCCCACCGCTGTTACAGAATCTGGCTTTTGATGGGGTTGCCCTCGATGACGTAGGTCCATCTTCGTCTATGTATCCAATCAGCAATTTCCTTTGGGAGCCGATGTGTTGATAGATGGACGGACGGACGGACGGCGCTTTACGGCCTATCAGACTTTGTAGACTATGTAAGGCTATTGATCACGAAAACCACAAGAATAGATTAGAGTAAGCGCAAATTAAGTTACGATGTCCCTAGCTTATTCGCCTCTTACGAATCGCGTAGGGAGACGCAGTGGGTCTATTCTGGCTCCCAACCTACAAGGGGCATCCACGTATGTGTTTGCCTGTGAGCGCGCGCGCGTGTACATGTTTTGTGTGCAAGTGCGTGCGTGCGTGCGTGCGTGCGTGTGTGTGCTCGCGCGCAAGCATGTGTACGTGCGTCTGCCTCTCTGGCGCTTGCCTGTCAGTATCCATACATGCCTATCTGTAAACCTGTCTACCCGATCGTCTGTCAGGTCAACATCTCCTCTCAACTCCCCCAACCCCTCATACTTATCCACACCTATCACGTCTTACTTCCAATCCCTTCCACAGCCAGCGTCATTTAACATAAACAAGCTCTGGACACTACCCAGCAGGGGCCTGGCTACGGACCTACCTGCATCAGGCCAGTGATGCGGAATGCACCATGCCACCCAGCCCCGAGACAACATCTGGTACCGTGACCTTGACCCTACATACCCATATTCCCAATGCCGCACTCCCTACACCAGGGGTCGCTACGTGCATCCACCCAGGACGCTTGCAGACGCTACAGCCACCAGAAAATGCATCCAATGCAACTCGAGCAAGAGGTGTAGGCGTTCGCTCCCATTTCTGCAGTGCTGTTGACAAACACTATGCAGCCAAACTCGGGTAGGGCAAAACGAGGCAAGCGGTAAGCCAGGGATGAAGCAAGGCAGTCAGTGCTGGCGCAGTGATCAATGGCAACACAAGACCTGATGCCCGATAGAAAGGCCCAATGAAAAAAAGATGAGGGCGGCAGAAATCTTTCAGTGGTGCATGAAAGCGGAGACTTCCCAACCCTCATTGCCCACCTCTCTTCCACTCCCCCAATCACCATCTCCGCCCCCATCCCCCTTCCCCCAACTCTCCCCGAAATCCCTCCGTCGCAAATCTGTCGGCGAATATATTATGCGTGTGACAATGTGTATACGCATGAGTCTGTGTGTGTGTGTGTGTGTGTGTGTGTGTGTGTGTGTGTGTGTGTGTGCGTGCGTGCGTGCGTGAGTGCGTGTGTGTGTGTGTGTGTGAGAGTGAGAGAGAGAGAGAGAAAGAGAGAGAAAGTACGTGTGCGTGTCTGTCTGTCTGTCTGTCTGTCTGTCTGTCTGTCTGTCTGTCTCCCGTTTCAAAGCAATACGTACTAGTAATACGCAGTCGAGTGGCCCTCACAAAAGGCATGTCAGGCACCGACGCAAATGCCAAAAGACTGCAACCTTCCTCCAACCCACTCCTTCCCACAACACGAGGTGCCGGTGTTGTCTTAACAACGCAAACGCAAAGACACACAACACTCTACCACAAATAAAAAGTAAAGGACGGCGACTGACAGACACTCCTGGAGAGAGAGAGAGAGACTGGCACGCCACAACAAGGGAAGACGGACACCGTGGGATGTCTGCCAGGCCGCTGACAAAGAAAACGGCCACTGGAGCCAATCCTGACGGAAGTCTGTTGGCGCCATTAGTTTCGGACGCCTCTGCCCTCCGTGTTAAAGTCACTCGATGTCATTTTCTTTTTCTTTCAAAATTTAGATGACTTCCAAATGTGGGCATTCTAGGAAAACTTGCATAGAAAACTGAGTGGCAGAGTTTTAAAAAATCCACACGCCAGTGATTTTAGTTTGAGCTTGGTAAAGCCGTTTAATTCATTCATCATTGATCGAGAGTTCTGAATTATGAAAGCCTCGAGGACAAATTCATTCAACGGGGAGCATCCGGGTCAGGTGCACTGCTGAATTTAACATTAAAATTTACTTTTATCGGTGTATCTTCGATTTCATCCCTTCCAAGGACAAACGAGATCGGGAGAAAAATACATGTAGCCTTCTGAGCACTCTACACCTAACGCTTGATTACATCATACACGACAGTCAACTTTGAGCCTGCGGTACCTTTAACAGTCAGTCCGTCAAGCTGGCAGGGAGAGATACAGCTTTGCTCAGGTGTTTCCGATCCCCAATCGCGAGGGTAGCTCTCGGAATAGCGGCAGCGGCTGTGGGCAGGGTATTATCCACATAGGAAGGCGGGATCCACAGTAAGCGATAAGGGTAATGGTCTGCCGCATTGGAATGAACTCGGGAGATAAGCCCGGTTGCAGAGCAAACGTTACCTTCAGTTTCCTCTTACGCTGATAGGATTGCCCTCTATCGCTTTCTTTTTTCTTTCATTAGATTACGTTTCACCGCAAGAGCGCCAATAAAGACACCGACTTTGTTTTACAGTGGAGCACCCGAGGCATGTGCTGGCCTTGTGAGTACACAGAGATGCTAGATCCTATCAGAGACCCACGCACACTTCCTTCTGTTTGTGCTGTAAGACCACGGAATGTGCCATTGTCTTTGTTTCCGTCCTGGTCTGCAGTCGCTCACCATGGATCTTCATTGTTCCGCACGTCTCGTTATTCGCATCGGTAGGTATGATTCGCTATCGATTGATGCAGTCAGACCAAAACTTCGATGATCAAAGTTTTTCCCCCGGCTATAACGCTTGAAACGGATCAACAGCTACAGTTTGTTACTGCTATAAGCATTGCCTATGAGATCATCCAAACAGAGAAACCATTATTTCGTGCGGCGACATTCATGACTGAAGTTCGACTTGATGGCGTTTGTCCTGCATGGATGGAGAGGGCAGGAAAAGGTATGGGGACTGATCGATGTGAATGCATAACAACCAAGCAGTCTGCGCCTGCTTCAGCACGATACGACAGCATAGGAAGGCAAGGAAATAGACCAATATAAGGCTGGTTATTTGTGCTAAGAATATTCAGGTCTGGCAGCAAGCAAAAACTCTCATCCTTCATGGATGCATTTGCGGTGAGGGAGGTCTGGATGGGTAGGTGGGGGGTGGGAGGGAAAGGGAGGGAGGGAGGGAAGAAGGGAGGAAGATGGTAAATTTCAAGAGGGAAAGGTCCCTTTTGTGTGTGTGTGTGTGTGTGTGTGTGTGTGTGTGTGTGTGTGTGTGTGTGTGCGTGTGTGCGTGCGTGCGTGCATGCGTGTGTGCGTGTGTTTTGGTGTGGTTTTCTGAGCCACTTGTCTCTACCACTGCTAATTCCTTGTTCTACTTTCATTACACTGTTTTTACCTTTCTGAGGACGATCTTTTCACCTCAGGTCTGCAGCTGTCTTTCCTGTCAGGAAATGTAATCTGTCATATATTTCTTGAAATACAAGGCAGCCCATAAGAGCAATACTTAAAGGCATCTATTCCTCCCATTAATCCCTAAGATTATCATAATACTCATTACCAATCACTGGACGGAAGATATGTGACTTGGCACTACCAGAGCTTTCTGGTGGACAGAGAAGATGACTTAACTTGGCACGGCTTGATGGAATAATGCAGAACATGTGGAGAGCCCCGCTAGGACCTAAAACTGCTGAATGAATGGCAAGAGCCCGAGTTAAATAGCGTCGTTAGGAAAGGTCTTACAATGTCCACAGCTGTGGCATCCACTATGGCTACATCTATCCGGGCTGGCTCTCCCAAAGTCTGAGAGAGTTACATGACCCTGAAGATGAGAGCCAAGCAGCAAGATTCCATCTCCGAGCCAAATTGTCTCAGCACGCTGCCCTCCTCTTGCACCCACAGCTGGACTGGTAACTGGTGCTCCGTTGGAAGCAGGTTGGGACGAGTTCCCTCATGAGAAAAGAATTGATATTCGGGTCATCTGCCTGTATTATTTATATGTACAGGCAAAAGTTCATGACCAAAGACTTGAAGAGCTGTAATTGCAATAACTGTGTGCAGTTCTGTAACTGAGATACAGACCTTATGCCTTTAAAAAAGTCCAAAATGTGCACAACATCCTCATCTTGCCAAGAATCATAACTAGAGAGCACTCTTTGCACTAAAGCACTGCCAATTTATCCAAACGTTCTCTTCCACGATCTGTATAAATAATTCAGGCAGGATGTCCTGCTAGCCAGGCCTGACGCTACGAAGATTAGTTCACTTTTGCGTCTGCTGGAGGTCTCTGAGTGCGAACAGTTTCACGTCAACTTCGTGATTCGCCATTAAATGTCTCTGCATGGTTTTCGTTTCCTAACTTGATAACAGCCTAAAAAATTTAATGGATTGTTCCTTGAGTGAAACCTTGATCTTGCACCGAATTTCATAAGAATCCGTTTTTGAATTTTTCGAGTTATTTTGCCGAATAACTAACATATGAACCGAGGGTAAAATATAACATCCATCATTCCATGGTGGATGTAAACATACTTCGAGAACATACAACCCTGGATATATGAACACAGGTCAGATCCTCAAGTAATACAAATAATATTTCATAGAAAAGGTTTCTTGAGACAAGGAACGAAGACAGCAACTGGAGATAGTATTGAAAGCCATCAGCTTCAAATACATACAAAGATCACTCCATACATCCTTGTTACCATGGCGAACACGTTCAGCCTTGTTTTCCCCATACAAGACCATGACACTACTCCTTGCTCTTTTTTTTTGCAGAGCTCAGTTCTGCAGCCAAGGAGAATGCAGGCAATGTCATGAGCTGCTGCTCCTAGCAGGATGGGGACACGGCAGAGAGGAAAGCTGAGGATGTATTCCAACACTGTCTCTCTGACAGGAGACCAGACAGGCAGTGTGCCTGACTGCCAACTGTTCCAGGGCCAGCAGTTTGAGCAGCAGAAGAATGCTGCAGCGCCATCAGCAGAATGTTGACAGTGCCATCAGTCAAGTGCCTAGCTGTGCTGTGATCACAGCAACAGGCAACCTCATCATCAGTGCACGAAAAACCCACACCAGAATTCCCACCGTACTCCCTAGTGCCCCTTGACAGCATCAGAGCATCAATATATAGGGGAACATCACAGAGGAAAAGAACATAAAGACCAAAGATGTAGCACACAACTTGGAAAATATACTAGTCAGTGGCAGTCAAGTTATAAGTCACAGTCTCTGAAGTGTGGTGCCAGCCACAGAAAGGGAGATCTGTAAATGTTTATGAGCTACACACATCCACACTTGATGTAATAGTGTGCATGCAAAATGCAAATACATGCCAGCATGCACTGACACAAAGCATACACTTTTTCTTGGGTTCCATTGCCATGAGGGGAATGCAGGCAAACTTGGATACAGCCCTAAATCAATACATTTCCGTGTCAAAGGGAATCAAGTGTTGGCGTAGCAAGCTGGATTCAAAATACACAACCCTAACTGACTTGAAGTATTTGAAGATTATTTTTGTGAAAGTACCAATAAAATCATTATATGCTCTCAGGAAATTATGGTCTCTGTAATAAAGTAAATAATTTCTCTGTTTGAATCACAGTATAAATATATGCACCATACATATTAAATAACCAGTTCCTTTCAAATTTGCATGCATGAAGACTGACCAAAATATCAACTACATAGTGTTGAAATAACTGCAATACATTTCTTTCAACTCCACCAGTTTTCCTATTTTCAAAGGAAAATGACATCACACCAAATGCCTACATCTAAAACAGTTGCATGTGCACATAAACCACTGAGTCAATGAAGGATCTTTTATGATTTCCTTGTTAACACAACAAGACTTTGCTGCCTGGGGCATCCACTTGGACTGCATGAAGGTGTATAAGACTATCAGTGATAGTAAACAAGGGCTCCACTTGGAAAATATTTTAATTAACATCCCATAAACCACCTCAGGGGAAACACTGGAAATTCTCCACAGCCTCCAGCCCTCTTCAGTAAGTTTTGCTTTTTTATGAGGCACAGAGCATCTTTGGTGGACAATAGTCCATTCTAAGAAACTCCCAGAAACTGCAGGCAAGCTGAAGCTGGAAAGATGTGATAGCATAAAGCTACCATTGTCTTCACATCCTGCTGCCTGTATTTAATTGAAGGAGCCAGGAGTTTGAGAAGCTTTCTCTATCATCTATACAATCACATCCAGTGGAGTTTCCCCTTTCACAAATGCATGGACTGTTTGAATGAATGATCATTTTCAAGCTGTGTGCATGTGGGAAAAACCCAACAAAACTAGTTCCTTGAAGTAGCTCCTCTTTTCCTCAAGACTACTAACTCCTACTGAGCTTGGTAACTCCATATTAGCAAATCAAGGCTGTACTTGAAAAGTGTTTACATAAACACCCATAGTGCCAATGAGTAAATAACTTCCTGTATTACATTTTTTAACTGGCCCTTGACATTTCTTTCCCCCGTTGGTGATGAGATCAGAGTATGTAGAAGCATTCAATACTCACACACACACACACACACACACACACACACACACACACACACACACATGCACACACACACAAAAAAACACACAAAAACCACCTTATCAGAAACTTCCTATGTGTGTATATAATACTGCAAACTGTGCAATTGATTTCCTAGCTTTCACACAGTGCTTGACAGCAAGATCTAACATTACTTGCAATACCTCTTCCATTGGTACAAGGGACTCTTTAATGATTCCTGTAATTATCTCTTATGAAATTTGCTTTACTTGAAGTCGACATGTTTACTAGTCTGGGGCTAAACTAAAACAGTAGTAAATACACAACAGTACAAGGCAATATCAAGGTAAATCTGATCTTTCTGCTGGTGAATCCCTTCACCACCATCCCTGCTACATCTGTCAGTGATCTGGGTTATGTATTTTCTAGCCTCAACGTTTGATCCAGATTCTTCTTCAAATCAGTCATGTATGGCTGTACACTTCATTCCAGAATCAGCTATCTACCACAGCTGCTAACAATTGGAAAGAACGGTTATTTCCTCCCAGTAAGAGATGAAACAAATGTCAAAAAGAAATAAAACTCCAAGAGCCTATTTTTGAGCCTTGGCATTTGTCCTCCTTCCAAACAATCATATTTCTTCTGCTGTGAGAGAGGTAGCCCCACCTTCTCCATAAACCAAGCATGCTGAAACAGAGCGGCTGGAACATCAACATGCTAACGTGTCTTGTGCAACGCATCTCCCCTCCAACTACATAACCAACATTTATTTCCCTCCAGCAAGATAAAGACAAAATGTTGCTTTCCCCCCCATGCCATTATAAGTTATAACAAGAACATGCAAAATGCAAAGAAATAAACAAGAAGGGCAAAGCCCATACGACTCACATGCTTGACCTTGACCTTTATATGACCTTGACCTTCAGGTGACCTCCAAGGTCAAGGTCAAACAACTAAACCTACCAATGACATCATACACTAAGAAATGCTTTACACAGTTTTCCTACCAAAATACATGTGGCCTTGACCCAAGGTCAAGGTCATCCAAGGTCATGCAACACAAAGCTGTTAATTCAAGACATAGGAAGCACAATGGTGCTTATTGGCACTTTCTACCATGAGATATGGTCACTTTTAGTGGTTCACTACCCCATTTTGGTCACATTTCATAAGGGTCAAAGTGACCTTGACCTTGATGATATGTGACCAAATGTGTCTCATGATGAAAGTATAACATGTGCCCCACATAATTATTAAGTTTGAAACAGTTACCTTCCATAGTTCAGGGTCAAGGTCACTTCAAAATATGTATACAATCCAACTTTGAAGAGCTCCTGTGACCTTGACCTTGAAGCAAGGTCAACCAAACTGGTATCAAAAGATAGGGATTACTTTGCCCTATATACCATATATAGGTCAGGTATCCAATCTCAAAAACTTCAGAGAAAATTGAGAAAATGTGAAAAATGACAGTTTTTAGACAACATTTATGGCCCCTGCGACCTTGACCTTGAAGCAAGGACAAGTCACTATGTATGTTTTTTGAGGCCTTGTCATCATACACCATCATGCCACATTTGGTATTGATAGACTTAATAGTCTCCGAGAAAAATCCAACGTTAAAGTTTTTGGACGCCCGGACGCCCGGACGGACGAAACGAGTGAGTACATAGACTCACTTTTGCTTCGCATGTGAGTCAAAAATGATCCTATTAAATATAAAGAAAGCCAAGAGTGTATATGGGTAACTATTGGGTTTCATTATAAGGTTACAGCTAGATTCAAAGAAAAGAATGTTCTAAAAGTTTCATTCCAATATGGAATCTCAACAGGAAACATGATAAGTTTTCAGTGAATCATTGCTGGGAATAATGCAGATTTTCTTTGTCAATGACCCAAAACTAGACATACTGGTACAGTGCACATGCACACACACACACACACACACACACACACACACACACACACACACACACACACACACAGAAAGAGAGAGAGAGACAGACAGACAGACAGACAGACAGACAGACAGACAGACAGACAGACAGACAGACAGACAGACAGACAGACAGACAGACAGACAGACAGACAGACAGACAGACAGACAGACAGACAGACAGACAGACAGACACACAGACAGACAGACACACAGACAGACAGAGATAGCAAAGAGAATAAGGAAAGGATACAAACTCAGCTGCTAATGTACTCAAGACAGCAAGGCTGCCATCTGCATGACTACCTGTTCACACACACACACACACACACACACACACACACACACACACACACACACACACACACACACACACTTGTTCAAGTGCAGATGTGTGCATGCATGCAGCTTCCATAACAGAGTGATAATGGTACACATGCACTCTATTTGAAATGTCGGGTCATCAAAACATCATGTAGAATCTATCTATAGAACCTACAATTTTAACCAAACTGGAATACTATTGTAACGTACAGCAGTGGAAACATCATATTTGTGACACATTTGGAAATGCTAAACAGACCTTTTAACACTTCTCTTCACTCCTGACCACTAACACCATCATCACTTAGTGCTCAAGCTGACTGCAAACAAAGGAGTCCAACTGAGTCTCTTCTGTTCCAGAGCACAGACAGACAATAACTGTGGCTACAGAACACACACACACACACACACAAACATACACACACAGACACACATACACACACATACACACATGCATGCACACACACAACCAAGCAAACAAATGTAGATATGCATCCATGCATACACATACATGGTATGGTTTGACTGTTAATCTCTCTCTCTCTCTCTCTCTCTCTCTCTCTCTCTCTCTCTCTCTCTCTCTCTCTCTCTCTCTCTCTCTCTCTCTCTCTCTCTCTCTCTCACAGTCACACACACACACACACACACACACACAAATACATGCACACTCACATGCAAACATACAGATTCATACACACACACATACACACATGCACACTCACATGCAAACACACAGTTACATACACACACACACACGCGCGCGCGCGCGCACATGCATGTGCATGACGCACATCCCTTACCTGTGCATGTCAAAACAGTGGGAAGTGGACAGACTGAAGCTGGTTCTGGCAGTCAGCGCTAGTCGCTGCCATCGAAATCCGGTCACCCCCAACTCAGGGACCGCCAGCCTGTCGCCTTGTGGTGGAGGTAGCTAGCCCAGTGCGCTTGCTCTCAGATCCCTTGGTTTCTGTCTTCTCTATTTCCTCCTTTCTTAGCTTCCCTCCCTCCCTCCCTGCCTGCCCGCCTATTTGCCTCCTTCCTGTTGTGCTGCCGTCGCTGCTGCCTTTCACCCTCTCTCTCTTTCTACGCACGCATCGTCATCAGCACCCGGCCTCATCCCCCATCTCTGCCTCCACCCCACCCCACCCCCACCCCCTTTGCTGGCGTCAACCATCACCCCACCCCTCCACCTCGATTCGCCCCCCCTTTTTACTCATGTTGATGCTTTCTATTTTCGTCCCTACCGTGGCCATGATGTTTTCATTCAGACGCTGGAGAGCTCCGTAATTTTTGGTCGTCTGCTGCGGCTCGTGCGAGGGGGGATGGGGGGGGGGACGACTTACCTCCCCTTAATACTACCAAAGAGGCTGTGAGAGAGAAGCCTCCTTAAGTTTCTACAACATGATGCGCAGCCCAGCTCACGTAGTAAACACACAGCCAGCCCACAGGTGACGTGAACCAAACCCTTCTGCGTTCTCCACTGCCGTTTTAGGAGGGGGTTCTCATTTCCTTCCTCAGCAAGTTTTAGTTTTGAACCAGCTGTGGATTCGAAACTCTCAGACAGTGCCACAGCAATGAAGGCTGCCATACATTACTGTATGGAAACTCTCAGACAGTGCCACAGCAATGAAGGCTGCCTGAGTGAAGTATGGCCCAGGGGGAGAATGAAATCATCAGTATTCGATGTCTCAGAATAATACAAACAGTGTGGCCTTTCCCTATAACTTCTACACCAACACTCATCTAACAACCACGCAGGTACCATGCAGGTACCACACAGGTACCACGCAGGTACCACGCAGGTACCACGCAGGTACCACGCAGGTACCACGCAGGTACCACGCAGGTACCACGCAGGTACCACGCAGGTACCACGCAGGTACCACGCAGGTACCACACAGGTACCATGCAGGTACCATGCAGGTACCACACAGGTACCATGCAGGTACCATGCAGGTACCATGCAGGTACCACACAGGTACTGTTAGGCATGAATTAGCAGCTGTAGCATTTTATGCATCCATTATGACAATGATACAATTTT
>JAWQFJ010008081.1:0-7500 GCA_034096865.1 Theodoxus fluviatilis | reverse complement strand
AAATGGTGAGGTAACCTGCTCAACCTCTGGATAAAGCATTCAATTATCAACACAACAAAGATCAATACAAGTGGACCCAGCCTCTCTAACCATCCCCCCAAAAACATGGATCACCAATATGTGAACAAAAAATCAAAATAAATGTAACCATTATAGCTGCAGAGACCTATTGAGTATTGGGAAAATGTGTCCATTCACCTTTAGACAGTATTCACCAACATAAGAAACCAAGACACTTTATCTCACCCTACACACAACTTGCTACATGCCCAGCCACTATCCAGTTGTTTACACATGAAAAACTGGCCTCCTGTAACTTGGCATAGAAATGGAAATAAACAGTCTCTGAACTCTCATAAAATTGGGCTCAAAACCTGCTAATGACCAGAGATGACTCTTCCCATCTCCATTTCTCCCTTCCTCAACAAATGTGCCACTTCCTCCTTCTACTTGCTGTATGGATATCTTCCCCCACTTCCTTCCCTCAATCACCTTCCCCTTGATCCTCACCATAAAAACTGTTTCTGTTTCTATTCTGCGCCATGCCACACCCTTATCCATTGCAGTTCTCACTGCAGATGGCAAACCACACAGCAAGTGGCCAGTATATCATGTTTATGAGTTGCACCCCTTCTCTCTCTCTCTCTCTCTCTCTCTCTCTCTCTCTCTCTCTCTCTCTCTCTCTCTCTCTCTCTCTCTCTCTCTCTCTCTCTCTCTCTCTCTCTCTCTCTCTCTCAGCAGTTCACAGAGGTCAGGGCCCCAGTACATGTAGTAAAATACACTGCAGGGCTTAGTGTCTTGAAGCTGAGAGTGTGCAAGACTGGGAACTTGCTAGAAAGCAGACAGCCAAAAGATCAATCTTTGGTATGACTGGGGATCCACAGACCTGCATTGGGCATCCATAGAATCCCAATGTGATTGGTAACTTGCTACCATGGGCAGTTAAAGCACCACCAAGAACAAAGGCCAACAAAAAAGTTGTGGTTATGATAACATAGCAAAATTAATTGGGTTGTTGGGTAAGCTTTAAAAAAATATATATTATATTTTCATAACTATTAGAGGAGGCCAGGATGAACATATATAAATTTTTTCTTTCGATGAGAATTCTTTAAAAAACATAAATAGTAGACTCCCAGAGTGCTCAAAAGGCAGGAAAGGTGTGATGGGACTGCATGCAGTTTGTATTTTACCTTCTTTTAAAAAAATAGTTCAGCATTGGCAGAAATCAATAGGGTCAGTCGGGTTACCATAACCCCAACTATATATATATTTTGCCTAATCACTTTAAGAACATTCACCTGCAAGGAAAGACATGCATGACAATGTGCACGAGTCAACCCTGTTTCTTGGTTCACTGCAGTCTTTCAATGCAAGACTGTGCTACACGACTCCCTTCCTCTAAGACCTAATTCATTCATTCTTCCATTTTTCTTAAATGGTTCAAGGCTCATTACTGTATTTCTTTTTTTATGACCTCATTTTCCTTGTTCCCATTTTATTCCATGTGTGTGTGTGTGTATGTGTGTGTGTGTTTGTGTCTGGGTGTTTGTGTGTGTGTGTGTGTGTGTGCATGTGTCCCTTCTCACGTTGTTAGATTTGAGTGCTGGGTTTGACACAATAGATCATGGAATTCTTCTCTCCCGTCTAAGACATGTTTTTGGCATTGACAACACAGCACTCTCCTTCCTGAAATCATATATCTCAGAACGTAGGCAGACTGTTTTGATCCAGGGTATTGCTTCTGATCCTGCCCCGCTAAATTACGGAGTCCCACAGGGCTCGGTTCTGGGTCCTCTGCTGTTTCTACTGTACACCCAACCACTTTCCAACGTAATTGACAGTCATTCATTCTCTCACAGTGAATTTGCTGATGACACGCAACTCTACAACTCCACTCATCCCAGTCAAATCCAACTTCTTCTCTCTGCAAGTGAACTTTGTATTTCTGATGTGAAACAGTGGATGACACAGAACAAACTCAAACTTAATGATTCAAAGACCGAAGCTCTCCTGGTTGGCGGTAGAGGCGAATTCGATCAGGCCCTGAAACTAACCATAGGCCAGAGTGAGATAGAATTCTCAAAGTCTGTTAGGAACTTGGGTGTCATGTTCGATGATGATCTTTCTATGAGAGTTCATGTGAACAAAGTTTGCCAGCTAGCTTACTACGAGTTAAGGAAAATTGGCACTATTCGTCACTATCTTTCACAACAGGCCACTCAAACCCTTGTCACTTCCCTT
This sequence comes from Theodoxus fluviatilis, assembly GCA_034096865.1. NCBI lineage: Eukaryota > Metazoa > Mollusca > Gastropoda > Cycloneritida > Neritidae > Theodoxus > Theodoxus fluviatilis. The sequence goes on along the minus strand of JAWQFJ010008081.1, from coordinate 5,256 downwards.
GTTCTGTCCCGTCTTGATTATGGAAATTCTCTTCTTGCCGGCATTCCTGGCACTCTGCTAAACAAACTGCAAAAAGTCCAAAACACTGCTGCTAGATTAATCTTTAGATGTCCCAAGAGAACTCCCACATCCAAACTCCTTCGTGCACTGCATTGGCTCCCCGTCGCTCAGAGGATAGAGTATAAGCTAGCCATTATGTGTTTCAACTTCTTCAATCAAACTGCACCACACGCACTCAAAGAAATTCTCACTGTCTACACCCCCGCTAGAAATAACCGTTCAGCTGCAGACACCAAAACGTTAAATGTCCCCCGTCGCAAAAAGATAACCCAAGGACAGCGAGCTTTTTCCTACATCGGCCCTGTAACATGGAATAGCCTACCTTTCCCTGTCCGTCACTCTAATTCCATGTCCCAGTTCAAAACCTCCCTCAAGACACACCTGTTCCGGTCAGTCTTTCCTGACGAGCAGTGAAGGCGCCTCTTTTATGTTTCGTGTTTTGCCTGCTACTTAATTAATTGTATTGTATTCAAATTTTTCTTTTTATTTCAATTGTATAGTGTGTGAGTGTTAGAATGCTTTATATGAGTGTAGACTTTATCATTGTACACGCCATGAGCTTGCCTATTAGGGAAGGTATGTGCGTTAGAAATAGTCTGTATTATTATTATTATTATGTGTGTGACGAGGTTGTAGATAGTGCTCAGTGTGTATGCACTAAATGACTGCAACCATGTTTTAATCTCCAAATAATTTTACAAGAGAGAGAGAGAGAGAGAGAGAGAGAGAGAGAGAGAGAGAGAGAGAGAGAGAGAGAGAGAGAGAGAATCAACAATTCTATGCCCCAAATGTGAGAAGATTATAGAAACACATTATAGAGATAAGGGTGGGTGGGTGGGGGGGGAGGTGGGTCGGTTTCTCACTCTTTACACAGTACTTGTTGCGATACCAGTAATAAATAAGGCTTGAAAAACTGAGCTAAGCGCTGATGTCAAAATTTTCATGGGTTTTTTGAGAGAGTACAATTTATAACTAGAAAAACCAACAGTCTAATATTAGCAAGATACAACACTGACAACAACCCTATCTTTCTAGCTACTAGTTCTATCACCAACCCATTGACTGATCTATGACAGCTGGGAAAGACAAGCAAAACTAAATATTGGGACTCGGGTCATCTCGGCATGAAAGACCAAACCAGCAGCCACTGATACAGGGCAATGTAGACAGGAGAAGACAACGCAGACCATGGTGGCTCAGCTGCTGGAGCATCTTGAGCACCAACCAATAGGTTGAGAGTTCAATCTCTGCCTGTAGTCCCACTTATTTTTTTCCTGTCTGACCCTCGCAGGGCTTGTTCTACATGTTAAACCACCAAGAGTTATGTCCCTTTAAACAACTTTTCCCACCCACTGCAAAGGTGTAGAGAGGAAAATTACACAGACTATGTCAAATGCTTGATGCAGAGTTGCTGTGACTCAACAACCTTGGAACTGATATGTTAGTCTTCAATACAATGTGACAGGCATTGTCAGCTTTTCATCAGGTTCACATTTGCATGCATCTGTATTGTGACAGACATGGGATGAAAACAAAAGGAAAAGACAAGACCACACAGATATACAAAGAAATATAAAATTATTCAGAAAATGGTACAGAATACAACTTTTAAAATTTTCACTTAGAAACAAATGCACATGTATATGCTTGTGCATATTTGTATGCGCAACAACATACCCATACAACAAAAACAAGAACAAGTGGTCACACTACCATACACAGAACACACACATACATGTATACACATGAAAAATAACACTGAAACAGGTCAAGGTAAACATATTGGATCTATGCAGTGATTTATCACTCACATCCTGGTCTCAACTTGCTTTACACTTTATCAATCCATTACACTTTACAGGCAAATGCTGGCAAACACATTGACAGACTTATAGGGTGCACACAGCAGTACCAGAACCAACTCCACTCCCTGGGGTGCAAGCCAATCCGATTCTGCTTGCAGCTGCATACAAATGTTAGTCACACAATGGTATAACATCACTGACCTCACAGGCACCCAGTTTACTCCTGGGTGGGAAGAAGCAATGTCAGTTAAGTCACTTGCCTGGGAATGCCACTCTAGGATCTGAGCAGCTTTAAATGTGACATGTTGGGTCTTGTTACGACTGGATACATTGTCAAAGTGCACACACACGTACACACACACACACACACACACACATATATACACACACACATACATGCACACACACAAATAGGCATGAGACGTACCTGAAGGTCAGCTTTGAGCCACTTAGCATCCAGTCTGGCCTGTGGCAGGTATCTCGCCTCTGTGGCCCAGGTACCACTCATTCTTGTCCCTCCTGGCCTCAGCAGCTCAGCATTGGTGCCATTCTGGGACAACACACAGCAGCATTCCGTTGGTGCTGAACCCAACTTCTTCACACAAACCTAACAGTAAGTATCCAACCCCACTGCCTGACACTGTGTCCTTCACCGGAATTAGATATTATTAATGACAAGGTAAACAAAAAGCAAAAGAAAAGAAGGGTCTGGTTAGTCAAATGGAAAAAACAAACAAAACAAACAAACAAATAAAACCCAGGGGCGAGGAGGGGTGGGTGGGGCAAGTTGGTAGGTTGGCCTGAACTTTTTTAAAATTAGTGTTTTTAGAAGAGGCCAGAATCAACAAAAATCAACATATATCTCTTTCACTGAAAACACTTATAAAAAACAACAACTAAATAGTGGATTTCCCAAGAGCTCATGGGGTAGGAAAGATTGATCAGCATGCTGTTTATTGTTTACAGTCAATTTTCCCCCTTTTTTGCATGATTAAAAAATATTAAAAGTTTAGGGTAACTACAACTTAGTACAACTTTTTTTTTTCTTAACATGATGTGTACAGATGAAGGTGTGTGCAGCAACACTGACTAGGAATCCTAGTAGGATATCTTTCTAAAATAGAATGTGTTTATCTATCCTGCATAATGATATTAATGGCACTAATAAAAGCACCATTTGATGAATGATGGCTCACTTGAGTCATTGACAGCAGTCAAGGAAGTGACAGTCTAGATCAGTAGATGCACCATCTTACTTAACAGACAGCTCTTTCTGTAAGATTTCTTTCCAGGATCAAGGAAAAGTCACAAACACATACGTTAATGCCCATTTGCCCACATACTTGCATGCATACTTATATGCGAAAACTCACATATTCATTCTCTCTCTCTCTCTCTCTCTCTCTCTCTCACACACACACACACACACACACACACTCTCTCTCTCTCACACACACACACACACACATACACACACGCACACACACAAAACACACACACACACACACACACACACACACACACATACATATATACAGATCAAAAGCTTTTTCATGACACTAAAATTTTCAAGTGACAAAACTGTTTGACTGATACCAAAGGAATCACTGTGCTAGACAGAAGAATAAAACTATTTACTTCTCTGTCCTTATCAACCATGAAAAAAAGACAGAAAAAAGAGCCATCTATGTAAGATAAAGATCATTGTAAACTAAGACAGGAGGATGAGGATTTTGGAACTGAATCCTACGAATGCAATCTTAGAAAAAGATTTAGCACATCCCATTCTTGTTCTCTTTTTAAGATTACTACCTTGCCATAAGCATATTCAATAGAATATATGGGTGGTGCTACTCAGTTTAACACACACACACACACATTCATAAACACACACACACACACACACACACACACACACACACACACACACAAGCACACACATCTCTAACATCATCTCTAGAACCCCTTGCTGTGGGTCATCTAAGGTCTACCTTTGCAATCAAGTAGAGTACCATTAGACACAACACTCCCCCACCCCCACCCCCCCCCCCCCCCCATATCACTCCTTTGTCATTCTCTGCTACTTTCAGGACAAACCAAATGTACCTGAATAATGGACTGACTTACTTCTTCTCATCTGTTTCAAATCCTCATTACTAAGTAGCAGAAGCAGCAGCATAATCTCATCATTATTGCAGGCACTGTTTCCCTTGTCATAGTTGTCATGCTGCTACTGTGCCTTTATGATCATCAATGTTAAATGAAGTTATTAATATTCCTTATGTGACAAAACTAACTGCCTCACAAAAAATACGCTTTTCAATTCCCCCATCCATCAACCCCCTCGAAAAAACCCAACTTTGCATGAATTGAAAACTTAATATATTGCCCAAATATAGTAGAACACATGACTGATGTTTACACTAATTACAGAGCAGCGTAAATCAAAGGGGGATAGTCAAAACTTGACAGATCATCAAGATAGATAAAGTCACTAAAAAGAACTTGTTCCTGGAATAATGTTTCGGTCCGTCAACGCTCTTACTTGCTGATCTGTGATTAAGCGATTCTGGTCAATAAAAATGAATAATCGCAATTCCAACAGTTCAATAATTTACCTTGATCCATTCAACAGAGGTCCGATAATCACATGGAGATCCTCGTGAAATGCGATTAATCCCATTGTATGCATTATGAAAATTACTAAGTGGTTACGACTCAGTGAATGGTACTATCCAACAGAAAAATAACCACGGTAACAGATTATTGTCCTCGCCCAGTAACGGTGCTCACCAGTTATTATCATAATAAATAAGACGTTGCGGACAAGAACACTGTGAATATTAACTCGTGAGACACGAATGAGGCATAGTAGACCCCATACTGTCTTTCTCCCACGCACCTCGGAAATCTCGGGCTCGTTTTCAATGTCCTGTTAGTCTGGTCAGCTCTGATATTTTCATCGAAATTCTGCTTACCGAAGACCGACAGAACCTGAAGAACGGTTGTAGGGGACGCTACTCTAAAATATATTTTGCTTGATTGTTGAGGCTGTTTATGTATGTATAGTTAGGTCAGTTTTCAGGCAAAACAATCTGTTATCGCAATTTTTCCCAGTCTGTCATTCATGTTACCGGTTACATGTTCAGGCTGGCGATATTTTGATGAGCACCTCGTGATTTTTAATATTAACAAGTGGCCTGAACCGTCTGATGCCATGCTTACAGTTAACCGGGCTTTTAAGGGCCACCTTGAGCCGCTCAGCCAGTAGGGGTGGCACCAAGTAGTTGAAGAGATTACCATGGGCACCAGGACTATTTTGAGTTATGATTATTACTTTAGACCCAGGTTTCACTGGCATGCGGTTCCAGTCACACAGCACTGTTCGCCT
>JAWQFJ010008080.1:35000-63816 GCA_034096865.1 Theodoxus fluviatilis | reverse complement strand
CTAGACCCCCTGTGGGCTGGGGTAAGAATAGGTCCACCCTGTCTCCCTGTCTCACTAGACCTCCTGTGGGCTGGGGTAAGAATAGGCCCACCCTGTCTCCCTGTCTCACTAGACCCCCTGTGGGCTGGGGTAAGAATAGGTCCACCCTGTCTCCCTGTCTCACTAGACCCCCTGTGGGCTGGGGTAAGAATAGGCCCACCATGTCTCCCTGTCTCACTAGACCCCCTGTGGGCTGGGGTAAGAATAGGCTCACCCTGTCTCCCAGGGCAACACTGTCTCACTAGACCTCCTGTGGGCTGGGGTAAGAATAGGCCCACCCTGACTCCCTGTCTCACTAGACCCCCTGTGGGCTGGGGTAAGAATAGGCTCACCCTGTCTCCCAGGGCAACACTGTCTCACTAGACCTCCTGTGGGCTGGGGTAAGAATAGGCCCACCCTGTCTCCCTGTCTCACTAGACCCCCTGTGGGCTGGGGTAAGAATAGGCCCACCATGTCTCCCTGTCTCACTAGACCCCCTGTGGGCTGGGGTAAGAATAGGCCCACCCTGTCTCCCTGTCTCACTAGACCCCCTGTGGGCTGGGGTAAGAATAGGCCCACCATGTCTCCCTGTCTCACTAGACCCCCTGTGGGCTGGGGTAAGAATAGGCCCACCCTGTCTCCCTGTCTCACTAGACCCCCTGTGGGCTGGGGTAAGAATAGGCCCACCCTGTCTCCCTGTCTCACTAGACCCCCTGTGGGCTGGGGTACGAATAGGCCCACCCTGTCTCCCTGTCTCCCTAGACCCCCTGTGGGCTGGGGTAAGAATAGGCCCACCATGTCTCCCTGTTCAACTCTGTCTCACTAGACCCCCTGTGGGCTGGGGTAAGAATAGGTCCACCCTGTCTCCCTGTCTCACTAGACCCCCTGTGGGCTGGGGTAAGAATAGGCCCACCATGTCTCCCTGTTCAACTCTGTCTCACTAGACCCCCTGTGGGCCGGGGTAAGAATAGGCCCACCCTGTCTCCCTGTCTCACTAGACCCCCTGTGGGCCGGGGTAAGAATAGGCCCACCCTGTCTCCCTGTCTCACTAGACCCCCTGTGGGCTGGGGTAAGAATAGGCCCACCCTGTCTCCCTGTTCAACTCTGTCTCACTAGACCCCCTGTGGGCTGGGGTAAGAATAGGCCCACCATGTCTCCCTGTTCAACTCTGTCTCACTAGACCCCCTGTGGGCTGGGGTAAGAATAGGCCCACCCTGTCTCCCTGTCTCACTAGACCCCCTGTGGGCTGGGATAAGAATAGGCCCACCATGTCTCCCTGTCTCACTAGACCCCCTGTGGGCTGGGGTAAGAATAGGCCCACCCTGTCTCCCTGTCTCACTAGACCCCCTGTGGGCCGCGGTAAGAATAGGCCCACTCTGTCTCCCTGTCTCACTAGACCCCCTGTGGGCCGGGGTAAGAATAGGCCCATCCTGTCTCCCTGTCTCACTAGACCCCCTGCGGGCCGGGGTAAGAATAGGCCCACCATGTCTCCCTGTCTCACTAGACCCCTGTGGGCCGGAGTAAGAATAGGCCCACCCTGTCTCCCTGTCTCACTAGACCCCCTGTGGGCTGGGGTAAGAATAGGCCCACCCTGTCTCCCTGTCTCACTAGACCCCCTGTGGGCCGGGGTAAGAATAGGCCCACCCTGTCTCCCTGTCTCACTAGACCCCCTGTGGGCCGGGGTAAGAATAGGCCCACCGTGTCTCCCTGTCTCACTAGACCCCCTGTGGGCCGGGGTAAGAATAGGCCCACCGTGTCTCCCTGTCTCACTAGACCCCCTGTGGGCCGGGGTAAGAATAGGCCCACACTGTCTCCCAGGGCAACTCTTTGAAGGCAAATGACAAGGACAATCGAAACTTGGCTTGTTCTTTTTCTAACAAGCTCCAGTGATTTTCGTGATCAAAATTGGCTTTACATATAATTGAAATCCTAACAGGCCGTGAAACTTCGTCGTCGTCGTCGTCGTCGTCGTCGTCGTCGTCGTCATCATCACCATCGTTATGGTCATGGTCAAGGTCACCGTCGTCGTCGTCGTCGTCATCATCATCATCATCGTCTGTCTTGTTGGCCAGCACTTCACTGGCGCAACAAGTCGAGACGGCATAAGATATAAATGTTCTGCCATTGACTGTATTGCCTGGTGTGCGTTATGAACGTGAAAGTGAATTTTAAACGCGAAGCGATTAAAATACGATACGATTTACGCACAACTGTCTGTTTTTTCATTACTTTTATCCAATGGCACTGGCACTTACTGAACTGGGAGTAAGTCCAGACTGACTGCGTCCTTCTACTCCATTTGCAAAACGTCGTGGGAAAAACACCTCAAGGAAAGAGGGACAAGGAGGAAACCCTGTGAATATGTCAATTTACTGATAACGGAAGCAAAACAAAGCAAAAGTACTTCTTCAAATAGGACGCAAAAAATGTATCGGGCGTCGGCTAGGAGCCCTTAAAGACACAAGAAACTCACAAAGGAAAATAAAAACACAAGTGGATAACCTTTTGTAAAATATAATTTAAAAAGAAGAATATTTATATGTGATGCATGAGTCCTTGCGGACCTCTGCAAGCCATGGTATTACCGCTCGGGTTCATTCTGTCCAGTCAGTCAGTAAGGGCCTCCTCACACGTGGCACGTTTTGCTGAAAAGACACGACATTTCCTTGTGACCGGTAAAACGCTAGAGAGAACTCGGGTAAGATGTTTGTAAAACTTACAGACGAGGGTATTGGCCAGAAAATGAAACCGGGTCAACTGTGTTGTAGTCGATAACAACACCCGCTAGGCCACGTGTATTGCACTAACAATAACATGGGTGTGTGGACAGATGTCTCTGCAACTTTCCCAATAACATAGTGTTCCTAGTAATAATGTGGTATTTCTTTAGATTTACAAGTCCTCAACCAACCAGTTCCCCACAAACAAAACGAGAAAAACGCCCTCTGGTGTGAAATCTCATCCTAGATCCGTTCCGTTATTAACTCCACTCTCTACCCAGACATCCAACATGTGGATGGTGGTGTATTTTCTTGGAACTCGATCGAGTCTGCTGCGCTTCTTGTGACGACAACCAGTTTTACGCAATAAACGGCACACATTAAAGAGAGTGATGAAGATCTGTACAAGAATATCATATTCACGCGTCAGAACATCCTACAACTGACAGATGAAGTAGCAGAGGCCACGGAAAATTTTACTCGAGCGTGGCGAGACCGCCATTTAGACACTGTTAGACAATTCTTTACCACTAAAGCACAGGCAAGAACCCATTTGACTGGCCGTTCGAGGGAATGTCCAAGGGAGTGTCCGGCGGACATGGAAAATGGTTCGTGTTTCTGTTGGGCGGACACTCGAACTCTTGGAACTTGCGAGCGCGAAATTTCCTATGGAAACAGCATAGCTTGCAGAACTGTGCCCACGTGTGAGAGGACCTTAAGGTGGTGATGATATGATGCGACACAATGGAAATTCTGCTGGAGTGGGGACGAGATGTGAGCCCCGGATGTAGTACAAGCACACAATCAAGAGTGACTGGTCCAAGAGGGTACATACATCATGCAAATGTTCTTCCTCTTGATATTTTTTCATGTAAATACTGTTGTTCACTTGTGTTTTTTCATTTTTGATTTCTTGTGTCTTCGAAGGCTTCTAACCGACGACCAACACCTTTTCGTGACTTGTTTGTAGAAGTCTTTTCGCTTTGTTTTGCTAGTGTTATTATTAACTTTATATATTCACAGGGTTTTCCCCTTGTCCCTTCTTCCTTGAGACGTTTTTCTTAATGATTGCAAAATCCTAAGCAGCAATCACTCGAGTGTGAATGATGTATACTGTGAATGATATATACTGTGAATGATATATACTGTGAATGATGTATACTGTGAATGATGTATACTGTGAATGATGTATACTGTGAATGATGTAAACTGTGAATGATGTATAATGTGAATGATGTAGACTGTGAATGATGTATACTGTGAATGATGAAAACTGTGAATGGTGAAAACTGTGAATGATGTATACTGTGAATGGTGTATACTGTGAATGGTGTATACTGTGAATGATGCATACTGTGAATGATGTATACTGTGAATGATGTATACTGTGAATGATGTATACTGTGAATGATGTATACTGTGAATGATGTATACTGTGAATGATGTATACTGTGAATGATGTATACTGTGAATGATGTATACTGTGAATGATGTATACTGTGAATGATGTATACTGTGAATGATGTATACTGTGAATGATGTATACTGTGAATGATGTATACTGTGAATGATGTATACGCGATTCATAAAAGGCGAACATCTAAGGAAATGGTGACTTGCTCAAGTGATTAAGTGGTAAATTGCCAACAAATGCTGAAAGACCGAAAAGCTTCATTCATTCATTCATTCATTCATTCGTTCATTCATTCATTCATTCATTCATTCATTCGTTCATTCATTCATTCGTTCATTCATTCATTCATTCATTCATTAAGTGGTATTTGCTATATAGAAAGAAGATAAAATAGCGTTCTTCTTGCGTGAATTTCTTAACAAATAGATATTAAAAAAACCGTGCCATGTTTATACAAGCATGCTAAAATTTCTAATTCACTCGCCAATGTAAAGTTTCCTCATGATTTTCGACCAGCTGAAGAGCCCTTCTGCTAACCTCACTCCCAGCTATTGTGACGGCTCCAAATACGCACTTCTTCTCCAATTCGGGCAATGGCTGACGTCCGTGCAATGTTTTTATCGCCGTTTGATGAACATCTATTCCCAATCAAGTAAAATGGCTGATGGTTCCACTGTGTACCGCTACCGGAACGATCAGGGAACACAGCAGATCAAGGCGGCGTAGAAATTGGATGCAGTTGGGCATCAACATTTAAAACGATTGTTGGGGACGCCATGGTGAGAGGGATCAGTTTAGCGCAGATCAACTTTGGATTAAGTGCTCACCACCGCGTCGTGCTCGCCTCTCCAAAGCATTGGGGGAAACGTGTGCAGGAAGCAGAAATAAAGCGACGAGGCAGCCATGTATTGAAAAAATGAGAAAAGCAAAAGATGGCATATTGGATTGTTTAAAGCAACAGATAAAAATGGATTCTGAAATTGAGTTTTCATAGTTGCAGTGAAACAGTTCAGATAGTTGTGCAATGGACGAGTGTGGTCGCATATTTTAGATTCAAAACGTACATGTTAAGAGTTTCATGGCAAAATTATTGAAGATGAGCTCTCTCTCTCTCTCTCCTCTCTCTCTCTCGTTCTCTCTCTCGTTTTCTCTCTCTCTCTCTCACTCTCTCTCTATCTTTTTCTCCACTATCCTCTCTCTCTCTCTCTCTCTCTCTCTCTCTCTCCTTCTTTCTTTCTCTCTCTCCTTCTTTCTCTCTCTCTCTCTCCTTCTTTCTCTCTCTCCTTTTCTCTCTCTCTCCTTCTCTCTCTCTCCTTCTCTCTCTCTCTCTCATTCTCTCTTAACCACGCTCTGTATGTCTGCGTATGTGTATGTGTGCATATATGTGTGTGTGTGCGTGCGTGTGTGTGCGCGTGCATGCGTGTGCGCGTGTGTGTCCGTCCGTCCGTCCGTCCGTCCGATCCTAAACAAATCACCAAGAACGTAAAACGACCAAGAACAAATCACGCCCATCCCCAAATGCATTCCCCGATTACTACAGACATCCACGCGTTGCTTTTTTCTCTTTGTTTTTAGCGATAATCCCCTGTTGTACTGACAATCTTCGGTGCTCGGACACGCTCCAGAAGTGGAAAAAAGATAGCGAATGCCAAATGAATCTGGGAAGAAAAAGGGATGAATGAATCCATTTGGCGAAGGGAAGACTGCGCAGCATATACAGAGATGAGGAAGGGGAGGGGGAGGGAGGGGGAGGGAAGGGAAGCTGGGGGAGATAGAGACAACAATAGCATGAGAGAGAGAGAGAGAGAGAGAGAGAGAGAGAGAGAGAGAGAGAGAAAGAATGAGAGAGATAGAGAGAGAAAGAATGAGAGAGAGATAGAGAGAGAGAAAGAATGAGAAAGAGAGAAAGAATGACAGAGAGACAGACAGGCAGACAGGCAGACAGACAGACAGACAGACAGACAGACAGACAGACAGACAGACAAGAGAGAGAGAGAGAGAGAGAAAGAGAGAGAGAGAGATAGATAGAAAGAAAGAAAGAGAGAAAAAGAGAGAAAGAGATAGAGAGAGTGGACAGCAGGGGAGTGACAGGCGGTGAGGGAGGGACCAACAACACTCCAGAAAGTGAAATGCAGAGAGAAGTGTGAAGGAAGGGGATGAGGGTGGGGAAAAATGTGGGTATGAGGGATGGGAGGAGCGTGGGTGGATGGGTGGGTGGGAGGGGAAATATGAAATGGTTGGACAAAGAAAGGGGGGAGGGGGTAGATGGAGGTGTGGAAAGAATGAGAGAAAAACGTCAGGTGCAGGTGGGTGGGTGGACGAGAGTGGGGATGAGGGGTGGGATAAACAAAGACAGTATGAGTGCGTGGGTGGAGTAGACAAGATGACAGAGAACAGAATGGATATTACAGTTCGAGAATGACGTAACTTTCGATGGGAAAAGGAGATTACGATTCAAAGCCAAACGGGGGTAGAGTGGGGGGCGGGGAGTGGGAGACGAGAGTCCGGGGGGGACACATTATGTGTGGGTAAAAGTGGGGGTGGGTGGATTGGAAACTTTTTTTTGATGATGGGTGCTCATAGATGTAAGGAGGAATTACGATGATGTGCAATGTCATGCTGCAGACGAGGTAAACTTTTAAGGGGAGAGCGGGGTGTGAGGTGGGGAATCGGGAGTGAAGGGTAGAAGAGGTGGGGGAAACCGAGGACTGTAGAGGGGTGGGGGGTGGGGGGTTGAGGGGTCCAATTGGGGGGTAATGGTGAGAGGTACTCTGCCAGAGCGAGAGACCCAATCCCCTCGACGCTTCCCGCCATCACTAGGCCTTCCCGCTGTTTGATGTTGGCCGTGGCTGGGCAATCGAGTTAGCGCACGTTTTCCCGCGCTTTCTCGCGCCTTCCCGCGCTTTTGCCGCCACTGGCTGCCTGGGTCGACGCCCATTAAGGACCGGGGCGCTGTATCCCACAAGGCAGCGCGCGGGCGGAAATCAAATTTTCGAATTGATCACTCCTGGCCCCGGCTGGCCCCGCCGCCGCCTCGTTTTCAATATTTGCACATTGTTTGCTAATATCCCGCGAGGTCCTGCGCTGTCGGAGTGGCGGCATGGACGACCATGATAAACGCAAGCTTCCGAGCCGCTGCTCCGCTGTGGTGCCTAACCTCGTTAACGCGGCCGCGCCGCCGCTTTCATAGCAGGTGCGAGGACTTCGATTTTGCCATAAAGCCGATATTTAGGCCTTTTACCAGCTTCTGCTAATCGAGTTACCTCCCCTGCGCATCCCGGTCCGCCGCAGCGCGCTCGCGAGAAAATGGCGGAGAGTGACCTTGAGGTCACGCAAGGTCGCCGGGGTTCCGGATTTTCGGGGCGGTGGTGGCGCGGCGAGTTGCCCGGATGGTCCAGAGGTGGCTATCGGTCGACCCCTGTAATGGATAGCGTGTTGATTGGGGTGAAAAAACGCCCTCGTTATCCACGTCAAACCTTCCCGACGCGCCCGCTCCGACAGGCGGGGTTATAAAAAGATCAGATGGCCGAGAAAACGGACTGAACCCCAGGGAGTTTTCTTTTTGCTTGGCATCTCCTGGGAAATCGCAGGATTGCTTCTTTGGCTTCTCCCCTCATCCCTTCTCTCTATCGTCCCCTGTCTTCCCCTCATCCCTTCTCTCTCGTCCCCCTGTCTTCCTTTCATCCCTTCTCTCTCGTCCCCTTGTCTTTCCCTCTTCCCTTCGTTCTCGTCTTCCTGTCTTCCCCTCATTCATTCTCTCTCGTCTTCCTGTCTTCCCCTCATTCCTTCTCTCTCGTCCCCTCGTCTTTTCCTCATCCCCTCTCTCTCTCGTCCCCTTGTCTTTCCCTCATCCCTTCTCTCTCGTCCCCCTGTCTTTCCCTCTTCCCTTCTCTCTCGTCCCCTTGTCTTTCCCTCATCCCTTCTCTCTCGTCCCCCTGTCTTTCCCTCTTCCCTTCTCTCTCGTCCCCCTGTCTTTCCCTCTTCCCTTCTCTCTCGTCCCCTTGTCTGGTGTCTTGCGATGCTTGCCCCTTCTCTGCTCAATACAGATGCAAAACGCTCGGTGTGCCTACAGATCCATGTGGTGTCCCGCACAAGTTGTCTGTTATTGTCAACTTTTCTCATGTGCAACACTTTAGTATGAATGTCTTCAGAAAAACTCATGGCTTTACGCAAACAGAACACATCATAAATTCATTGAGTGCTGTGGACCATCGTCTTGTGAGTAGAGCAATTCGTTCGTTTAAATGAATCTTCACTCGGTTGTCTTGAGTAGGAAGACGTGGCTCCGGGGAGAGAAAACCCCCAATAGAAAAACGGAGTGGAGACAACAGCGGATCGTCACAGAATCATGTACAAGCGCACAGCATTCTACTCAGTTCAAGTCTTCAGTGTTTTATATGAAAACTCTCCCCTTGAAAGTCTCCATGCACCTTAAGAAAAATCATATTTATCTCAGCAGTGTAATATTTAAAAAAATCGAAGCAACAGGTTCTTCACTGGAGAAAGAAAAAAAAAGCCAGCTTAGACAAATTAAATTAACGAATTTAAGTGACAGATCATGCATTTTAATGCTAATACTGTAATACCTGGGAGACCAAGAGACGGGAATTTGGTTTCTATGGCGATTTATCACCCATGGCTTTGCACTTTACTCCTTGGTGTAATCATCATCGGCAAATGAACGTCTGTATCACTCCCACCATCTTTATTGGCTTTTGGTCACTAGAACACTTTAACAGAATTGATCCATTACCTTGAAGAAAATATCATGCAATGGTAAGCATCCATTGTACCAGAACACCTAGGGACAAGTTTGCCAAACTGTCATGATTTTCTCACCATCATTCACCTATAGGTAACAAAGTATCACCTGGTGTAAAGTCCTTGCAACCACTGTGCTGCTTCAGGAACTCGGCCAAGTAATTTTGTTGACAAACTTCCCAGCATTGCAGATTTCAAGCTGTTTCTGCTCAATAATTTGTAAGCGGAACAATGCACTGCTATATGTAATCAGCAACAGATGAAAGAGAAACGGAATAGAATGTCATCCTAAAGAAATGGACTAATATAGCATTGAGAACTATAAGTATTGAACTTTGCATGATCCTTCTTGTCTGTTCTTCAAAGCTAATGTGTCCTCTTGTCCATCAACATCATCGCTTCTGCCGCCTTCCATCCCTTTTCTCCCTTGCCTTTTTTGTTGAATACATTTCTTAAATTATATATTACACATTATACACGCACACACACACACACACACACACACACACACACACACACACACACACACACACACACACACACACACACACACACAAGCACACGACGTAAAAAAAGGGATGTGGGGGTGGGGGAGGTGGTGGGGGTGGGGGAGGTGGTGGGGGTGGGGGAGGTGGTGGGGGTGGGGGTGGGGGGTGGGTGAGTTGGAGGATTGGTGTACATTGGTGCTATAGATATTTTCAATAATACATTTATATTGTTTGGAATACTGAAAATTGCACCTGGATGAGACGTACTTAACCCACTTCAACAACTACAACACTTAATCCATTCTCAACAATTATTCCCAAAACCCTACACTTCCATGTACCTTTGCACTGACAATGCAGGGCTCTCTGTATCATCGTGAATGTATGATCAACTCGTAAAGAAACTTTAAGAAAGTTCTCTCGCCGAGAGACCAGATTTGTGATAGTCACGTTTGCACAAACGATTAAACGCATTTTGCTGCAGTCACGTTTCCGAAATCAAAGTATGGCATTGAGACACTGTGTCAAATGTAATGGGCCCTGTGAAGACTATTACGCCATGCGGTATCGTCTTAATGTCTAGCATTCGTTTTCACGTCCTTGTTTCCAAGTTCAAGACTCAGCTAGGCAGCCGCCATAAAACCCCCCGACATCTGCGTTTGTTGGCGTGAAGCTGTTCAAAACCAGTGTGCACAGTTACATTTGCGCCAGTTTATTCGACTTGTCCTCTTTACAAACCCACGCAACAGCTAGCGAGTAATAACTGCAGCAAAACATATTTGACAAGCGCTCAGTAACACGAGCTCGCTGGTTTTGTGCCGAATATCATAGATATGTAATCCCAGCAAAAAGTATTGGTGTTTCATAATGCAAGAAGGCTCAAACAATAAGGCCCTGTGCTAAGAAAGAGAGACGTTTTGTCTTCCCGTCACTTTCCCTCCACGAGCGATCTCTGGAGAGAGACTGGGACCACGGGCACACACTGTGCAACCATCCCTTCTACTGGTGCTGCTCCACTGTGCTGAGTGCATGAGGTGCGGTGGCAAAAAAGAAGGAGGCAGCACCTTTATCTCAACAGGGTGAAGGAAATAAAGGTGCTTGTCTCATACTGCGGATTCCCACCCCTTGATGGGTGCTCAGAACAGCACACGTTTACCCCCTGGTCATCGGGCTACTGATATCGTCACTCTAGCACCGTCTCCACACCCTGGGGAACATAAAACCAGGCAGCAGACGTACGTCCCACGGGAATTTTTTCCGCACAACATTTTTTTCCCAGCTCAGTCTCCCAAGCACCCGTTTTACTCCTGGGTAGGGAGAGGAGGTATGCATGAAGCATCTTGCACAAGGATGAGGCTCTGGGATCCGTGCACCCACTGCCCATAGCCACTACGAGTCACGCGCGCTGAAGGCCTTCGCACACGAGGCAATTCCACACGCCACACACGGACTGACAAAGATTTCTCCCAATAGCAGAGCGCTACTGATGCCTTTGCTCCACTATTGCCAGCCGTGATTGGCTGCCACAATGACGCTTGCGAGATTGCCAGCCAGCCAGCCAGCCAGCCAGCCAGCCAGACAGACAGACAGACTGACAGACGGACAGACGAACGGACGGACGGACGGACGGACGGACGGACGGACACACACACACACGGACACACACACTCAGACACACACACACACACACACACACACACACACACACACAAACACACACATACACACACACACACACACACACACTCGCACGCACGCAGGCAGGCACGCAGGCAGGCACGCAGGCAGGCAGGCAAGCAGGCAGGCATGCAGGCACGCAGACAGACACATAGACAGACACACAAACAGACGCACAGACAGAAGAGCACACACACACACGCACACACACGCACACACGCGCACACACACACGCACACACGCGCACACACACACGCGCACACCCGCACACACACGCACACACACACGCACACAAACACGCACACACACACACTCACACGCACACACACGCACACACACGCACACACTCACAAGCACACATACGCACACACGCACGCACACATCACACAAACACACACACACACACACACACACACACACACACACACACACACACACACACACACACACACAGAGGTGTGGTGTATAACTGGTGTGGTGTATAACTGGTGTGGTGCATAATCGGTGTGGTGTGTAACTGTTGTTGTGTATAACTGGTGTGAAGTATAATTGGTGTGATGTATAACTAGTGTGATGTATAAATGGTGTGGTGCATAACAGGCGTGATATATAAAACTGGTGTAGAGTGTAATTGGTGCTGTGTGTAACTGGTGTGGGGTGTAATTGGTGCTGTGTGTAACTGGTATTTACAACTGTGTGATGTACAACTGGTGTGGTGAATAGCTAGGGAGGTGTATAACTGATGTGGGATGTAATTGGTGTGGTGTATAACTGGTGTGTTGTATAACTGGTGTGGGGTATAACTGATGTGGGGTATAACTGGTGTGGTATATAAAACTGGTGTGTGGGGTAATTGGTACTGTGTATAACTGGTGTGGTGTATAACTGGTGTGGGGTGTAATTGGTGTGGTGTATAACTGGTGTGATGTGTGAGTGATGTTGCGTTTAACTGGTACCGTGGCTGAAAGGATTGTGAGTGAGGGGCTGAAAGGATTGTGGAGAGAGTGAGGGGCTGAAAGGATTGTGGAGAGAGTGAGGGGCTGAAATGTCACTAAACCAAGCAGCTCCCTACGAGTGGGGACATATGGCAGGGCGGTGTAGCGGTGTCCGTGCCCCTCAGACAGCCCGGAGCTTCTCTCATCACTGTCACCGTCAACTCCAGCCGCCACAGAAGGGCAGAGCCGCTCTGCCGCGGGCGAGGAGCGAACTCGATACTTTTCGCCTTCCGACCCTAGGTTCAAGTGCATGCAGTGAGCAGCTGTCGCCTGCGGGTTGTGGTGGGTGGGAGGTGGGGAGTGGGTGGGGGGATTGTGGTGGTGGTGGTGGTGGGAGGTTGGAGATGGGAGGTGGGAGGTGTGTGTGCACGCGCGCGTGTGTGGGACGCTGATAGAACAAAATTACATTGTTTGTCTGCTCCAGCAACCAAGCAGTCACCCAGGAGATTATGGTTGGAGAAAAACTGCTAAAAATATGTTATGGATAATTTATGTGACCCACGCGCGTTCACACAGAAGTGCATATGTATGCACATATTGGCATACATACTCACTCGTGCTCGCGTTCGCATAGGCACCCACGCACGCGCGAAAACGCACACACATATTTGCATACACTCACACAAACATGCACACACCATGGGATACGCGCACGCACAAGAACATGAACACACGTGTCAACTCAAATTGGACCACACCAGTCAGAAGTGTGAGTGAGGAAATTATCACCAAACTAAATTGATGAAAACATGATGTGTCTAAATAATTCCAAGATTTGTTCTTTTGGTATTGTTCAAATTCTCATAAAAGAAATGTAAAACAGTAAGATATCGAAAGATAAGAAATAGAAAGAGAGAGAAAGAAAGAAAGAATGAAAGAAAGAAAATAAGTTCGTACACTTCATCATCAGTCATGACGAAAAAACTGTATTCCGTATGACCATTGAAATCGTTAACAGTAGAGAATACACATTTTTGTGTGAGACCAATACAATCATGCAACCCCATTTTAGATGCCCCATTAAACCAAACAAAACTGCCGATTTTTAAAAAAGCTGCAATTGCTCTGTTTCATTGCACGACATTAATCTTATGTCTTCATTTGAAATATATCTTCTTACTCAAATCGAAGAAATGAGCAATGTCATATTCAGAAAAACCACGTCTTTGGAGGAGACAATCGTGTTCCTTTAATGGACTCATCATGCAGGTAAATGAGGGACATGACTTCTGGCCACACCAAAGGTCCCCAAGACGATTGACCCCGATGGACATTGTGGTGACTCCTGTCTCAGGGAACTAGCTCTTCCCTACACCGGCAGCCATGAAGCTCCTGACCATCTGGCAGGGAAGGCGTGCCACAGTGGTGGCGGGCTCTGTGCTGTGCTTAGTTGGTCGTTGTTGACTTCCAGGGCTGTCATCAGCTTGTCCTGGCGTTCCACCGTCTTAGTGTTGCAACATGTCCGTTCGCCCGTCCGTGTGAGCTTACGCATGTGTGACGCGCAGTGCTATGGGCTTGGTTTTCACCTGCATTCTCACTGGTCGGAGCCTCAGCTTACTACGCCGGTTTCGACTTCGCGTAAGTGGTGTGGGGGTTTGCCAAGTGCTTGAAGTTTGAGGTAAACTTCGGTGATCGTGTTAAAGGTAAAAAGAAGGTAAAGGTTTGGTTTTATACAGAAACTCATCACGCATGACTGGGTTTGAAACCGCTTTACACTTTACCCCCTGGTCACTGGGCCGCTTGATCAATCCTTCACTGGTGCCTCACAACAAACACAGTGACAGACATTTAAGACGCACTCAGTCAGGCACCAGCACCAACTCCACTCCCTGGGGAGTATTCCAACCCGATGCTGGCGCTTGGCTGTATACAAGGGTTAATCGCACTACAATTTGCCATCATTATCCTCTCAGGTACCAGGGTTTACTCCTGGGTGGGGAGATGCAATGCTATTTAAGCATCTTGCTCAAGGATGCAACTATAAGAACCGCGCAGCTACGAAGGCCGTACCCACTAGCCGCAAGCGACCACAGGTCAAGCGCACTGACCACTCGGCCACAGAGTCGATGTTCATGTAAACTTGGACGAAGTGGAGCGTAGATGTGTCCTGAATGGTAATGTAAATGTCTCCTCTCACGTGGACACATTTCCAGCAGTTATGCCGTTTCAATAGGAAATATCTCGCTTGCAAGTTGCAAAAAACTGTTTTGGGCGTAATCGAACGCGGCAATTTACTATAGCAATCTGCCGTTTCCATAGGAAATATCTCGCTTGCAAGTTGCAAAAAACTGTTTTGGGCGTAATCGAATGCGGCAATTTACTATAGCAGTCTGCCGTTTCCATAGGAAATATCGCGCTTGCAACTCCCATAAGCAGATTTATGTTGAGTGTCCACCCAAGAGGAACACGTGCTATAGATTCATGTCCGTCGCACACTTCCTTGAACAGCCTGTCAGATGCATTCCTGCTTGTGATGTAGTGGTAAAGATGTGTCCAGCTAGATGTTTAATGGCGACCTAGTCTCGTTCACATAGAGACTTCTGTGGTTTCTGCTACTTCATTTCTTAGTTGTAGAATGTTCTGACGCCTAAAGTAAATTTTGTTGTTCAGTTCCACATCACTGCGTCTTTCTAATGTGTGCAGTTTATTGCAATAAACCTGTTGTCGTCACAAGATGCGCAGCAGACTCGATCAAGTTCGAAGAACATCAAACACTGCCCGTGTTGAATGACTGGGCAGAGAGCAGAGTCAATAACGGATCTAGGATGCGATTTCGCACCATGGAGTTGTTGTTGTTGTTGTTGTTGTTGTTGTTTTGTTTGTGGGGAACTGATTGTAAATCAAAAGGAATACCACAATCACAATGACCACGATGTTATGGATAAAGTTGGAAAGACATCTTTCAACACTCTAAATCTAGTGTAAATTCTCGTGGCCTGGTGGTATCATTGTCGACTACCAAGCAGATGTCCAGGCTTCATTTTCCAGCCGATGCCCAGTGCTTTAAAAATTTAATTTCCTTCCAGTTCTCATCTGGCTGTTTTAACGAACACAAATAAATTGTGTGTTCTTTCAACAAAACTTGCCACGTGTAAGGAGGCATGAAGATTGCTCTTACGGCAGCTCAGTA
This sequence comes from Theodoxus fluviatilis, assembly GCA_034096865.1. Lineage (NCBI taxonomy): Eukaryota > Metazoa > Mollusca > Gastropoda > Cycloneritida > Neritidae > Theodoxus > Theodoxus fluviatilis. Next base: position 48,613 of record JAWQFJ010008080.1, on the reverse strand, counting down.
ATGTTCATAATCGACTCCAGATCGTCCGATTCCTACACTGCAGTCCCCAAACACAAGTTCGCTGCGTCCACTGCGGCGGTCGTTCACTTCGAGCAGTAACCCCAGTTGGAACACACCTTCAAACATTTCGAGTAGTAACCCCAGTTAGAACACACCTTCAAACATTTCGAGTAGTAACCCCAGTTAGAACACATCTTCAAACATTTCAAGCAGTAACCCCAGTTGGAACACACCTTCAAACATTTCGAGCAGTAACCCCAGTTGGAACACACCTTCAAACATTTCGAGTAGTAACCCCAGTTAGAACACACCTTCAAACATTTCGAGTAGTAACCCCAGTTAGAACACACCTTCAAACATTTCGAGTAGTAACCTCAGTTAGAACACACCTTCAAACATTTCGAGCAGTAACCCCAGTTAGAACACACCTTCAAACCTTTGGAGTAGTAACCCCAGTTAGAACACACCTTCAAACATTTCGAGTAGTAACCCCAGTTAGAACACACTTTCAAACATTTCGAGTAGTAACCCCAGTTGGAACACACCTTCAAACGTTTGGAGTAGTAACCCCAGTTAGAACACACCTTCAAACCTTTGGAGTAGTAACCCCAGTTAGAACACACCTTCAAACCTTTGGAGTAGAACCCCAGTTGGAACACACCTTCAAACCTTTGGAGTAGTAACCCCAGTTGGAACACACCTTCAGACCTTTCGAGCAGCAACCCCAATTGGAACACTCTTCATCACACTCAGGGTTTTTCTACGTCCACTCGATTTCCTTCTCTGAATGCATCCCTCTGTGGACTGAGGGTAAGAACATATCCGCCGCAGCTCCCGACGCGATTATTTTCGTGAACATTGGCCTCGTTCTAGTCCACTAGAGACTCATTCTAGTCCACTAGAGACTCATTCTAGTCCACTAGACTCATTCTAGTACACTAGAGACTCATTCTAGTCCACTAGACTCATTCTAGTCCACCAGAGGCTTCGCCTGCTGGCAAAACAATTTAACACAGTTGAAATCACGTGATGGAAGGATTTCGTCCGAAAAATTCAAATAAGGGTCACACGAGAGGCTTGTGGGATAGTCGATCTGCTCCATGACATAAGCCGTTAAAGTTGTTCTGAGACTCTTTCGCACAAAACTCATAACTTACTTTTGCTGAGGCGATAAACAAGCGTTTATTCGATAAAATAAATTGTTTGTGTTGAAATGGAAACAATTTTTGACATCTGAATGATATCTGTAAGAAGCGGAGAAAAATAGTATCAGAACGAACTAATTTTGGCGCATTGCGAAGGGTTAAGTCTATTACTCATTTATTGCGAACTGTGCCAGAGCCAATACTGACTCGGGTTCACAGAATGCATTGGCTTTACATAGCCTAGAGAGGATGATAGACTATAAAACAGCATTCTTATTCATCAACATCATCATCATCATCGTCGTCGTCATCATCATCATCATCATCGTCATCATCATCATCATCTTCGTCGTCGTCGTCGTCATCATCATCGTCGTCGTCGTCATCTAGCTGCTCTTGCCTTAACGAATCCTTACATCTGCATACCTTTGTATCCACTCCCTTTGTAATGGGCTAAAGGCCTACACAAATAAACTGTTATGTTCTGTTCATCATTATATGTAAATGTAAGAATGAATGTGTGATAAAAGCATCTGCCTAATTCATTTCTATTGAAAAGCAAAGGGGATTCAACGTAATTCATTTCTCCTACTCATTTGATTTCCTCAGCACCCTTCTCCCCCAGCAGACCACCGCGCTAGGGGCCGAGGTGGGCGCCACGTTCACACTGGCCATTGGTCAAGCTGATGGCCCCATCTCTACGGACAGACTGCCTCCCAGGGGCACAGTCGGTTGAAGGCAGGTGCTCCTCCCCTTACCCCGGCTTGACCGCTGGTCAGTCTCGGGAGAGCGGGCTATAAAACCAGGCGTGGGGGATGGAGTGGTCAGTAATTAGCGGTCAGTCTCTCCTGCCTCCCTTGACGGCCGTCAAATGGCCCGCAGGCAGGTCTGTCCGGAAACTGCGTCTGCGCATGCCCACGCCGGCATTCGGATGTGGCAGCTTCCGGAGTTATATTCTGAAGTCTCCAGACCGTGCAGCAGTACATGCGCTCTTGCCTTGAATTTGGTTGGTCTCGAGTTCGATTCTTCATTGATATTGACGATTTTTAAGATCGAGTTTATTTATTGGGGGTGGGGGTGGGGGTGGTGGATAGGGGGCTGGTGGTGGTAGTGGTTAATTATTAAAAAGGGAAAGAGTATTTACTATTTAAAAAAAAAGAAAAATATGCTTGAAGTAAGGGAAATATTTGAGACAAACAAATGACTTACAGAGAAAAATGTTTATACATGGCAAGATAATATAGCGAGAGAAACAACCTGAACTGCACCAAACGAAAATGATATGAAAGAGAGACGAAATAACAACAAACAGTTTATTGTGCAGGCCTTTGGCCCATTACAATTGAATACAATACATAACATAGCCAACGTGCATACCTTGGAGAAGTAACTAATGTGAGAGCACAATTCATCTCATGAAAACTGAAGGCTCATCCTCAGCAGAATGCCCTGCTTATTAGAGGAAACAGATTTATTTACAGCAGATTCAGTAGATTCTATGTGTGTGTGTGTGTGTGTGTGTGTGTGTGTGTGAGAGAGAGAGAGAGAGAGAGAGAGAGAGAGAGAGAGAGAGAGAGAGAGAAAAGAAAGGGAAGACGAGGAGCCAATGCTGTCTGACGTCGGCAAGCTCCTGCGGTCTACCAGCGCCGCCCTAATCAGGGGGAGATAATTTCATTAGGCGGGCTGGCAGACCGCAGCGCGTGACGATCGAGTTGCGTCCCCTTCGGCCCGATGCACGTCGGGACGGCTGACATTGGCGGCCATCTTAGGTCTGGTGGCTGATCTAATAAGGCAGATGGGCGTGGTCCGCTTCTGTCTCCGAGGTACGCCATCTTGCCCTACTTCTTGCCTGGCTCCCCCCTCGCACTCTGGCTCCTCAGCTTGGGTGTCCTTTGTGGACTGGCTGTGTGGACTGGCTGTGTGGACTGGCTGTGTGGACTGGCTGTGTGGACTGGCTGTGTGGACTGGCTGTGTGGACTGGCTGTGTGGACTGGCTGTGTGGACTGGCTGTGTGGACTGGCTGTGTGGACTGGCTGTGTGGACTGGTGGCGATGCCTCCTCTGTGTAATGCACCTTATTGTATCTATGGCAACAGTGAAATTACCCCGTGTAAGTACGGGACCCTGGCTCCAATCCCCAACTCGCCGTTCCTTTTCTTTGCTTTTATTTCTCACTCGGCCGAAGTTTCCAGCCTCCTGTACTCGTAGTGGTCTGACTTACTCTATCAGTCGCAGTATTTCCACTGTGTATCGTCTATTGATTTGTCTGGGGTTTAAATAGAGCCATCCCGTGTTCTAGCAGATTTCTTCAGCACCACATTCCCCCGCACTCCAATCCCTGTTGGCCTTACATGGGGGATTTTCGGCTTTCTGTATCTTCAGTTAATGACTCTCTCGATCAGTCGCATTGTATCTATTGCATGGTGGCCATTGCTTTGACTGGGACAGTAACAAAACTATCCCGTGTCGATGCAGATTTCTTCAAGCACCTCCACCCCCGACTTCATCCTTACCTTCACCCTCACCTCCTCTTATCCTTGACGTTTGCCTCTCAGAGGAGATTTTCAGCCTTCCATACTCTTAGCGAGCTGACTCTTGATTCACGGCAATGTTTCCACTTAGCTATGACCGCAGTTTTACCCACGACAACAATGGAAGTATCACGTGTAAATGCAGATTTCTTCAGGCACCCCAACCTTCACCCCAACTTCCCCCCCCCCCCCCCCACCCCTTTCATCCTCTTCCTTTCCCTCTTAGTAGGGATTTCAGCCTTCCGCATCTATAGTGAGTGAGCTGACTTGATTTGTGGCAACGCATCCATTTAGTAATGGTGGCAGTTTTGTCCACGGCAACAATGGAAGCATCACGTGTAAATGCGGATTTCTTCTGCCACTGCTACCCGCTCTTGCGCTTTGCAGTCGGAATTTTCAGCGTTCTGTACTCTCGGAGTGTGGATCTCTCCAAAAAGAATAAATGAATGAATTATAAATGGATGGAAGGATGAACGAATGAAAGAGAAAAACGAATGAAAAAAGACAAAAAATAATTAATTAACGAATAAAAGAAAGAAAAAAATGAATGAACAAAAGAAAGAATGAAAGAAAGGCAGAATGAATGAATGAATGAGGCAGTTGTTTGGCTTGTCAGCATGTGTAGGCTATATAAGGCCATTGAATACGAAATCACAAGTGTCAGCATGTGTAGGCTATGCAAGGCCATTGAATACGAGATCACAAGTGTCAGCATGTGTAGGCTATGCAAGGCCATTGAATACGAGATCACAAGTGTCAGCATGTGTAGGCTATGCAAGGCGATTGAATACGAGATCACAAGAGCAGGTTAGAGTAAGATCAAGCCAAGTCACGAGTTTCAACGTTTTCGACTTTTACGAATTGCATAGGGAGACACGGTGGGTCTACTCTTATCCCCAATCCACAGGGAGAACCCACAGGGAGAACCCACAGGGAGAACCCACAGGGAGAACCCACAGGGAGAACCCACAGGGAACCCACAGGGAGAACCCACAGGGAGAACCCACAGGGAGAACCCACCACAGGGAACCCACAGGGAGAACCCACCACAGGGAACCCACAGGGAGAACCCACAGGGAGAACCCTCAGGGAGAACCCACAGGGAACCCACAGGGGGAATTCACAGGGGAAATCCACAGGGAGAACCCACAGGGAACCCACAGGGAACCCACAGGGAACCCACAGGGAACCCACAGGGAACCCACCGGGAACCCACAGGGGGAATTCACAGGGAATCCACAGGGAATCCACAGGGAACCCACAGGGAGAATCCACAGGGAATCCACAGGGAATCCACAGGGAACCCACAGGGAGAACCCACAGGGAGAACCCACAGGGAGAACCCACAGGGAATCCACAGGGAATCCACAGGGAGAACCCACAGGGAGAACCCACAGGGAGAACCCACAGGGAGAACCCACAGGGAGAACCCACAGGGAGAACCCACAGGGAGAACCCACAGGGAATCCACAGGGAGCCCACAGGGAGAACCCACAGGGGGAACCCACAGGGAGAACCCACAGGGGGAACCCACAGAGAATCCACAGGAGGGACCCACGGGGGAACCCACAGAGGCAACCCACAGGGGAAACTCACAGGGAACGCACAGAGAACCAACAGAGAACCCACACAAAATAAGTAATGCGACTGACAAAGAGAGCCCTACTTCTATTCTGTGATGGCCGCTGTTTTGATTGGGGCAACTATGAAACTACTCCGCCCCCTGGTCTTGCCCCCACCCCTCCCTCCTCGCCCCCATCTCCCCACCCCTCCATCCATTTCACTCAGGGTTCACAGCAGGCTGTAAACTTAGTAGGGTAATGCTCTCGATCAATGGCAATACTCAATATTGTTACCAAGGGTATAGCGTGCTGAGAACCCTGACGGGAGGGAGGAGGGGGGGGGGGGGGGAAAGGGCAGCGGGGGGTGGTGGGGGTGGGGGGTGGGGGGGTGGTTGTGCAAAGTCAGAAGGCAAGCTGAAGAAATCCGCATTTACGCGGAGTAGTTTCATTGTTGCCCCTGACCAAGTAACGGGCGTCGCACACTGGCTGTGGCACCATCTCTGTCAATCACGGCACTTCCAGCGTGCGCACCCCAATGGGTGCAGGGTAAGAACAGTCTCTGTCAATCACGGCACTTCCAGCGTGCGCACCCCAATGGGTGCAGGGTAAGAACAGTCTCTGTCAATCACGGCACTTCCAGCGTGCGCACCCCAATGGGTGCAGGGTAAGAACAGTCTCTGTCAATCACGGCACTTCCAGCGTGCGCACCCCAATGGGTGCAGGGTAAGAACAGTCTCTGTCAATCACGGCACTTCCAGCGTGCGCACCCCAATGGGTGCAGGGTAAGAACAGTCTCTGTCAATCACGGCACTTCCAGCGTGCGCACCCCAATGGGTGCAGGGTAAGAACAGTCTCTGTCAATCACGGTACTTCCAGCGTGCGCACCTCAATGGGTGCAGGGTAAGAACAGTCTCTGTCAATCACGGTACTTCCAGCGTGCGCACCCCAATGGGTGCAGGGTAAGAACAGTCTCTGTCAATCACGGTACTTCCAGCGTGCGCACCTCAATGGGTGCAGGGTAAGAACAGTTCTGTCAATCACGGCACTTCCAGCGTGCGCACCCTCAATGGGTGTGCAGGGAACGAACAGTACTCTGGTCAATTCACGGTACTCCCAGTCTGTGGCGCACCCCCAATGGGTGGCAGGGTAAGTAAGACAAAGGAACTCGTTCAATCACGGCACATCCAGCAGTGCGCACCCCAAGGGGTGCAGTGGTTGAAGAAACAGTCCTACTGTCAATCACGGCACTTCCAGCCGAGCGCACCCCACAATGGGGACAGGGTAAGAACAAGTCTCCGTCAATCACGGTATCTCCCAGCCCGTGCGCACCCCAACGGTGGTTGCAGGGTAAGAAACAGTCCCTGTCAAACACGGCACTTCCAGCGGTGCGCACCTAATGGGTGCAGGGTAAGAACCACGTCTCCTGTCAACTCACGGCACTTACCAGCGTGTCGCCACCCCAATGGGTTCAGAGGGTAATGACCGACTCTCTGTCACAATCACGGCAACTTCCAGTCGTGCGCACCTCAATGGGTTGAAGGGTAAGAAGAAAAAACAGTCTCTGTCAATCACGAGCCACTTCCAGGCGTGCGCATCCCAATCGGGTGCAGGGTAAGAACAGTCTGCTCGTCAATCACGGCACTTCCAGCGCGCGCACCCCAACTGGGTGCGAGGGTAAGAACAGTCTCACGTCAACACGGACACTTCCAGGGTGCGCACCCCAATGGGTGAGCATGGGTAAGAACAGTCACTGTCAATCACGGCACTTCCAGCGTGCGCACCCCAATGGGTGCAGGGTAAGAACAGTCTCTGTCAATCACGGCACTTCCAGCGTGCGCACCCCAATGGGTGCAGGGTAAGAACAGTCTCTGTCAATCACGGCACTTCCAGCGTGCGCACCCAATGGTGCAGGGTAAGAACAGTCTCTGTCAATCACGGCACTTCCAGCGTGCGCACCCCAATGGGTGCAGGGTAAGAACAGTCTCTGTCAATCACGGTACTTCCAGCGCGCGCACCCCAATGGGTGCAGGGTAAGAACAGTCTCTGTCAATCACGGTACTTCCAGCGTGCGCACCCCAATGGGTGCAGGGTAAGAACAGACCCATCGCGTCTCCCTACTTGAGTTCTCCAAGGGGAATAACCAGGAAAATTGAACACCGACTCGCTCTTACTCTAACCAAGGCCGCGTCCAAGATCGACACTTGACGCACCTTGTCCTTCAGGATGATCGTGCGCAGATCACGTTCTGCCATTCTCGGTCACTGATTGGCTGTTTTGCCATTCTCGGTCACTGATTGGCTGTTTTGCCATTCTCGCTCACTGATTGGCTGTTTTGCCTCTCTCTCTCTCTCTCTCTCTCTCTCTCTCTCTCTCTCTCTCTCTCTCTCTCTCTCTCTCTCTCTCTCTCTCTCTCTGACTGGCTGGCGTGCGCCTCGATCACGCACCGCTCCGTAGCGTAGCCCTATCTTGAACGCGCCCAGCTCTAATGGTTTTCGTGATCAATGGTCATACATAGCCTAAAAGGCTGATAGGCCGCAAGGCCTAATTCATTATCTATTCATTCATTCATTCATTCATTTGTTGGTTTATTCATTCATTCATTCATCCATCCATAAATTCATAATTAATTAATTCATTCATTCATTATTCGTTCTTTCATTCGTTCATTTTTTCACTCTTTCGTTCATTCATTCATTTCTTCATTCTCTCTTTCTTTTATTCGTTTATTCAGCAGCGATGCCTGCAGTGGTCAGTGTGCGGTTTTGTCATGAATAATTTAGAAGCTTTCCTGCGAATCTGTGAATTTCGCCTAACGTCAGTTGCTTCTGCCCAGACAAACTCAGACTTTACCCGGTGTAGTCACGTGTTGATTTAGACATGATGGCGTGCTGCTGTGTATGTCTCACTACTGCCGACTTGTGGTCAGGACAGGCACGCTCGCGTCTCCTTGGGCGAGCCGTAGAGGGCGAATGGCAAGGAAAATCGAGACTTGATTTACTGCTGCTCTCAACAACTCCACTGATATTCGTGATCAATGACCTTGAATAATTTACGCGTTCAAAGTTTGATAGGCAGTAAGAAGAAGAAGAAGAAGAAGAAGAAGAAGAAGAAGAAGAAGAAGAAGAAGAAGAAGAAGAAGAAGGAAGAAGGAAGCAGGAAGCAGGAAGAAGGAAGCAGGAAGCAGGAAGCAGGAAGCAGGAAGAAGGAAGAAGGAAGAAGGAAGAAGGAAGAAGGAAGAAGGAGGAAGAAGAAGAAGAAGAAGAAGAAGAAGAAGAAGAAGAAGAAGAAGAAGAAGAAGAAGAAAGGAAGAAAGGAGGAGAATGAAAAAAAGGAGAAGGAGGAGGGAGGAGGAGTGAGGAGGAGGAAGGAGGAGGGAGTAGGAGGTAGGAAGAGGAAGGAGGAGGGAGGAGGAGAGGGTAGAGAGGAGAGAGGAGGGAGAAAGAATGAGGGAGGGAGAGAGATGAGGAAGAGGAGGAGAACATTTATGAAAGACATAACAAAGGAAAAAATAGTTGAACACTAATAGAAATGGAGACAAGAGGTGACACCCACCCGAAGTGACAAGGCCATGAAAACAGCTTTGAAATGAGTGAAACTCACACTGGATGAGCATGGCAAGACTTCAGTCCATGGGAGGCATACGACAATTACAAACACAAACTTTCAATGGGAAATGATCGTCAAACACAGGGACAGCGGTACCGGATGATGCCTAGTCTGTGGTTACCTCCCTTGACGCGCTCTCTACCGGCACGTGGCTTGGAAAGTGGAACTTCCGCTGCCAGACACGCCCCGCCACCTGGTGGGAGCTGTCAGTCAAAGGGCCGTGATGACGTGGCGCTCTCCTCACAGGAAACATGCTCGGGTTTTTCCCAGGTCACGTGACCTGTCACTCCAGGCACACCTCACCCAGCCTGCGATGCTCCCTACTGCTGGGTGGCCGGCCATGTCTATGTGGTGGGATTGGTGTTTTGGAAGCTGAAGGAGTCTCAAAGACAAAGGATATTTAGTATTTGTTGTCATCATAGTGTTGGTTTGTGATATTAACAGCTGCCCTGTTTGAACTGAACCCTTTCAGCTTAGTGAAGATTGTTTGTTTGTTTATTTTTTGTTTGCTTGCTTGGTTGTTTGCTTGTTTGTTTGTTTTCCATGAAAAGAATCTAGTATGCAAATATAAAACCTATTGCAAGATTTACTGGAATAAAGTGTGTAAAACTTTCCGTCTGCAAGACAAGTATGGTTTCATCCATATTGACAGGCATATCGGACAAGGCATAATTTTTGTATTTATCACCTGATTCTAACACAGTTGTACCACGCAGAGTGTGTTCTTCAAAAGTCACATGGCCGTGAAGTTCTGTGCTGTTCAGAAATTTGCGACTGTAGGAAACTCATCATGGTCTTTATTAAATCTACGAGAACATTATTTTCCATGTCAGTAACCTTCCACGAGGAAGAGATAAGTTGATTCAAATAATGACGATATTCTACACGGTCTGCTTGTTGCCGGGGATGAACGCACCAGGAATCGTGAATGGCTGCATGATGCACGACACTTGGGAAATAGACAACGCTAACAACACGGCGCTCTCAGCTCATTAAACATGTAATGGACAATGTCTCAATCTATTCGGAGAATTTTTTTTCAACACGAATATTACTTCTACATTTTCTGGCACACACACAAATCATACTTTGCAATCCAAAATAACCAAAATGGCCATTTCAGTTCATTACATTACGCTGCAAGATCTTTATCTCACCTTTTCGACCTCCCAGGGGAACCGTCCTGTTACAAATTCGTAAGCATCTGTCGTAGTCAGGTTCATTTTCTCCACAACGAGGCTCCGCAGCCGCCAACAATTTTGCCGGCGGGAAAAAGCATGGGGGCGCCGTCACGCGCAGGCGCAGTCTGCGCTGTCGCCAGCACGTGACACTTTCCGGACGTGTCGTCAAGAGCGCATGCGCCACTGCTAATCACCGGAGGCGTTCCTTGACACGTGACCTGTGTAGAAAGACTAACACGCGGTATGGAAATGAGGCCACAGGCTCAGGTCACGTGACGCCTCCCGGGCGGTGGTGGGCGTGGCCAGGAGCGTCTGTCGACGTCATCGGCGTGACGTTGCGGCAAGATGGCGGAGTGGAAATTGATGAAAATGAGGCGAGGCGTGGATCGTTACCTCCGACCGCGGCATGAATATTTGATCAAATTAGCCCACAATAGACGGAAAATTGCCAACCGCCGGATTTGACGGGGAGAACGTCTGTTTGAGCAGACAAAAGGCGGAGCGAGAGTCAGTCGGATCGAGTTTCGGCCAGCCAGCCAGGATCCGAGTGAGAAAATGAGAGTGATTGTCACAGAACTTAACAAGGTCGGGGGAAGTTGAACCGTACCTTCCTCCGCCATATGCGTTGATATTTTGTTTACTCCGAGCTGAATCTTCTGCTTGTTGTGAGGACGTCTCAATTGTGCTGTTTGTAAGCTGCTGGTACCAAGTGACAGTTGATGAAACATGTCATTTGTGTGCACCGATTAGTTCGTGGAATTTGTGCGACAGCCGATACAAGATAGAGGTGATGATTAATCAAAGAAAGAGACAAACAAACAAAGTATGCCAAGCGAGCAACTAGATTACAAACAAGAAGAAACTATACAAACAAGCAAACAAACAAAAACTTAGAACAGCAACACGGGTGGTCTCTGGCTTTGCCTGGAAGTAGATACAGACAATCAGTCAACAAAATAATATTAAGAACAAACCCCCTGACCATGAAGCAATTTGTCTCCAGCAGATTGTGGTGTTGATTTTGAGCCGAAGATTAACTATAATTATGCGTTCTGTTCTCCCATTCGTCCAGGCAAGATGCATAAAATATCGTTTTCAAAACGGGTGAGTCTCCCTCTTTGTCGAACTGCCTCTTTTTCCTTTTATGTCTTTGTTTTAGTTTTATTTTCCCCTTTCACTATTCTATACCATAATCCTACACAGTTTAAAAAGTTGGTGTATGTCCTTAACCACTTTTCGGTTAAATTTCCTCTGAAAAATCGAATCTACTATTAAGTACAAATAAAATGTAGACTTTAGAAGTATAAAAATGGCTGATGAGTCCTTAAAACCTTAAACATCAAACCACTTTTCCCCCCTCAGGTAAAATGAGAACCTTCTGTAGCGATTCTGGAAGAGCTCCTAATGTAAAGGAAGTGGTTTAAGACTGCAGTTGATGCCTACATTACCCAAAATTACTTCCTGAATCCCAGTGCACAAACGAAAACTATCACTGCGGTTAGCAGTTCCGAACATTATCGTCATCCTTCGTACACGCACACACCGACGTCGCAGCATCGTTCTTCCCTTGAGATAGGTCTAAGCTTGGTTGAATCTCCCACATATATTTAAACATTCTAAGATGAGATGCAAGAAAATTGTCATTCCGAATGGTAGTGGTGCTGATCTACCTCCGGGTCAACAACTGACCATTCGCAGCACCGCTCACCGCTTGCAACGCCAGCCAATCGTCGCGCGTGTACTTGTCATGCAGATCCCACGTGGCAGTTTCCAGGTGGCCATTTTGAGACAAGCCGACTCGTGTTCAGAAATAAACGGTGCTTACGCTTCAAGGAAGAAAAGCATTGCTATGGTCAAAACGCGTGCGTGGTGTGTGTGTGTGTGTGTGTGTGTGTGTGTGTGTGTGTGTGTGTGTGTGTGTGTGTGAGTGTGTGTGTGTGTATGTGAGTGTGTGTGTGAGTGTGTATGTGTGTGAGTGTGTGTGAGTGTGTGTATGTGTGTGTATGTGTGTGTGTGTGCGTAGTGTGTGTGTGTGTGTGCGTAGTGTGTGTGTGTGTGTGTGTGTGTGTGTGCGTGTGTGCGTGTATGCGTGTGTGCACGTGTGTGTGTATGTGTATGTGTGTGTGCATGGTGTGTGTGTATGTGTGTGTCTGTGTGTGTATGTGTGTGTGTGTGTGTGTGTGTGTGCGCGTGTGCGTGGTGTGCGTGTGTGTGTATGTGTGCGTGGTACGTGTGTGTGTGTGCGTGTGCGTGTGTGTGTGTGCGTGTGCGTGTGTGTGTGTGTGTTTGTGTGTGTGTGTGTGTGCGTGTGTGTATGTGTGTGTGCGTGTGTGCGCATGTGGTGTGTGTGTGCGTATGTGTGTGTGTGTGTGTGCGTGCGTGGTGTGTGTGTGCGTGCGTGGTTTGTGTGTGTGTGCGTGCGCGTGGTGTGTGTGTGTGTGTGTCTGTGTGTGTATGTGTGTGTGTGTGTGTGTGTGTGTGTGTAGATCGGTCCACCAGTAACCCGAGTGATCGTCATAATAAACTGTTTATGACTCCGTTTTCAATAGTTATCAGTACCTCAGTGGAGTGCTGTTTGTCTCGGGTTAGGCTCTGGTCGGAGCGATATGAAGGGTTAATTGTGTCTTCTCTTTTGTTGGAGAGGCCGTTCTCTCCCTATCAGTCCTACAGCAAAAGGTCCACTCTGCGTTACACCCAGTTCGCGCTACCTACTCAGAGCAATTGCTCAAAACTGGCAAAAGGAGGCACTCTACTCGTGTCCGAGTGACGTAGTTGGCGATGGATGTTGTGGCGACTGTTGTGTCTCGACATTGGTCAGAAAGGCATGCGGTTTGTTTCTAGACTGGTGTCTCTAAAGTCTCTAAAGCTTGTCATCACAGCTGGAATGGTCTTTCAATACCACAGAACGGAAGACCAGAACTGGCGTAGCGTAGGAACGCCAAATTTGAACTTGGGTAGTGGCTGGCGGTAGACCTCGTGTGTCTCGACCCGTCTCTTTGCCAGCTAGAAAACATAAAAAGTTACCTGGGCTTCCCGCCTGGAATATTTGAGTAATTCTAATAATTCAATGGACTGAAATAACAAAGACTCACAGTTATTCACCATGGTCGGGAAGGATTTCATGTCGACTGTTGTGCTTCGCCTTTCGTTTGACCCTGGTCCGATATACTCAAAACTGACTTGGGTTGTACACATGCAACAGTCACGAAGTTCAACCAGGACAATCACATGCAAATGACAGAGACTCACATTTCTTACAGTTGTTGTTTTCCGAAAGACCATGGTGGAGATGGAACATTCTGTGAACCCGAGTCAGTATTGACTCTGGCACAGTTCGCAAAGAATGCGTAATAGACTTGACCCTTCGCATTACAGCATTGCGCCCAAAATAGTTCGTTCTAGTACTATTTTTTCCTCCACTTTTTACAGAAATCATTCAGATGTCAAAGCTTGTTTCCATTTCAACACAAACATTTTATTTCATCGAATAAACGCTTGTTTATTTCCTCAACAAAAGTAAGTTATGAATTTTGTGCGAAATAGTCTGAGAACTACTTTAACGGCGTATGTCAGGGAGCAGATCGGCTAT
>JAWQFJ010008080.1:17500-25000 GCA_034096865.1 Theodoxus fluviatilis | reverse complement strand
TTCAAGGCCTAGTGCTAATTGTTTTGATGGTCTGGTCTCAGTGTCACAAAAATATGATGATTTAATCAATCCCTGACCCGGAAATGTTGGGGACAACGACCATTTCAGCGTAATGACATCGAGTCAAACCGAGTTATCTTTCCTACTTCAGCAAAACGCTTCGATATATGTTGAACCTCTACCAGCAGGCGCCAAAATGCGATACTACGAAAAGAATATTGACGTTGATGGGTTAGATCCGTATGAAATACCAAACAGTTCATGCTATCATCCATTTTTCTACAATTTACAGTGCAAAATACGAACCACGAGGGTTTATGACAAGGTCGTTATAAATGCTTCACATACCTACAAGTTTACAATGGCACAGTTGGTAGAGCATTGGGCTCTTGGTCATGCATGACCAGGTTCGATTCTACACTGAAACTTTTTTTCGAGGGGTTGTGGGTTCGAACCCACCTGGTTTTTTGTGTTTGTGTGTGTGTGCGTTTTTTCCTCCTCTTTTCTCGGAGGCTGCGGGTTCGAACCCGATCTTCTTTTTTTCTTCTCCAAAACCTGGAGGTTCAGCGCCAGCGGTTTTTATTGACGCTGCTTATCACCAAAGAGACTCTGTTAATGCATTACCATCATTTGTGGATAAGATTTTTAAACATAACCCTCCCCCAAAAAGTTTTTAAAAACAAATATCGTATATGTTTTGTAGACATACTGAAATTACATGATGATGGTGATGAGGTATAAATGTGGTGATGAAAATGATGGCGTTGATGGTGATGATGTGGTAATAATGACGATGTTCATGATGGTGCTGACTTGGTGGTGACAATGATGGTAATGACGATGGTGATGTGGCGACGTTCATGACGGTGATGACGATCGTGATGCGCTGATGTTCATGACGGTGATGACGATCGTGATGCGGTGATGTTCATGACGGTGATGACGATCGTGATGCGCTGATGTTCATGATGATGATGATGATGATGATGATGATGATGGTGATGACGATGGTATGTGATGATGACTCAGACGGGGTTAATGGTGACGATGATGGAGATTATGATGGTGGCAATGCTGAGGGTGATGATGGTGACGATGATGGCGGTGATGTGTGTGTGTGTGTGTGTGTGTGTGTTTGATGATGGTGACAATGATGTGTGTGTGTGTTTGATGATGGTGACGATAATGGTGGTGATAATGGTTACGATGGTGGTAGTGATGATGGTGACAATGATGTGTGTGTGCGTGCGTGCGTGCGTGCGTGCGTGTGTGTGTGTATGTGTGTGTGTGTGTGGTATGTTTGTGATGATGGTAACAACGATGGCGACGAGGATGGTGACAATGAAAGGGGTGATGATGACACACTATCCGCTATTGACGACATGTTAGCAAGGTTCGGGCGTCCTTCCTCATTTTTCCGTTTTGAAAGAAGTTTGCTTAAATTGTAAACTAAACATACAGTGATGAAAATGACAAAATTCGCAGCTTCTAATTGTGCTCACTTGGTATTTGTATTAACGGTTTTGCATTATTCCTCGATAGTGTCTACCTAGTTATTAAGGCCAATCCACACACATGCATTTTTATTTCAGTTTTTGTCAATTGTACTCACTTCATTCAAAAGGCTGCTAAAATTACGAGTTGATTTCCATTTCTGTAGAGATTTTATCAATAATTTTCTCTCTTTGTTTTTGCAATAGTAATTAAACAGAGAGGATATTTCCCTAAAACAATGACACGATTACGTGAAAGAGATAAACCATTAAAACAATTTCTCTTGAAATCTTCTTCTATGAAATATGCAAAAAAATAATGTCATGTTACAGTGGGATCGAACGTGATACCTTTCAACTCGCACTGATTGATGGTTCTCGGCATTTTGCACACGAGACCACTGTAGACTTTCAAATACATTTTCCACGCTGCCAATGAATGGATGGATGGATGGATGGATGAATGAACGAATGAGTAAATGAATGAACGAACGAACGAATGAAAAATGAACAAACGAAAGAACTAACGGGAATTTACAGCCTATCCGTTTTTGTAGGCTGTGTAAGGCGAATGATTTATATCTCTCTCTGGAATTGCTTGAAGTATGGGCAAGACAAATCTGAATTTCCCTCGTTATTCGCCTGTTACGAATCGCGTAGGAAGACGCATTTGGACTACGCTTACCCCCGACCCATAGCGGGTGGGGCTATTCTTACCCCCGACCCATAGCGGGTGGGGCTACTCTTACCCCCGACCCATAGCGGGTGGGGCTACTCTTACCCCCGACCCATAGCGGGTGGGGCTATTCTTACCCCCGACCCATAGCGGGTGGGGCTATTCTTACCCCCGACCCATAGCGGGTGGGGCTATTCTTACCCCCGACCCATAGCGGATGGGGCTATTCTTACCCATGACCCATAGAAGGTGGGGGCTATTCTTACCCATGACCCATAGAAGGTGGGGCTATTCTTACCCCCGACCCATAGCGGGTGGGGCTATTTTTACCTCCAGCCCACAGGGAGGGACTGCTAATGAAAGTGTTTTGACAATGAGAAGACAAAACCAGGAAGGTTGAGATGGTCTCATTAAAAGCGTGATCAAACTGCAACTTTCGAGGGACAAGTATAGTAAGAGAATCATGGACTCTCATGTGAATTATTCAAAGAAACTGAATTCACTAGGCCAGTACAAAGACACGGTGTAGATAGTTAGATAGTGTCGTTGGCCAGTACCATTGACTTAGGAAAGTTTGCGAGTTCCTTTGCCGGCATGATATCTTATTTTACCGCTTTACAGCCGAAGATGAAATAATGGAACACTTTTTGGGCACTTGTAGTAAGTCCTCAAGATTCGCCTCCGAAGGAATGTCCGAGATGCACGGAGATTTCACGTCATCTACGTTACAATTATCTTGACTATTTCATTGCTTTATGACGACATTTTCTCGAAGTGATCTTTTCGTCATTAGTGGTAATTGTGTATAGGTCATCCTTTTCACCCTCGCAGCTTGCGATGCACGCCACTGCTCATCACGGACACCTCGCTTCCTGCGCAGATCGGCACTAGAGATGGCAGTTGCTGCTTCCGTCTGCCTTTTCCCGCCTTTTTTGCCTCGTTTGACCTTCTTTATGAGGGGTTAGATCCTGGGGTCGAACCGATGAGTGTGTCAGATGCTGCAAGGCATGGAGATGTTTCCATCTGAACTGCCATCGCTGCCTACATGTCTACCGACTTCATCTAAATAACCATTCTCGCAGGGCGAGCGCCTCTCCCGATCTCAATGATCATCGCGGGGTCCGAGCGCGAACCTCTCTCTCCGAATCTGAATTATCATCACACCCTCCTTGGCCAAATATTTCTCCCGATCTGAATTATCATCGCTCTCTATCTCCCTGACGACCCATCTCGCTTCCTTGTCATCCGCTGGCCTGCTGGCCGTTTTTCACGGGGGGTCAATTCTAAGGGTCGCACCGTTGACTGCTTGAAACACCACAACACATATACATCTTTGCCGGCCGCTTTATCCCGCTTCACATCTGGGCAAGGCGAGGGGCGAAGCTCTCATTTCCATTGCGGGCGCTCATCATTCGTACGCTGGTGGAACTCGCCCGGCCAGCGGGGACGCGTTGGGAATTGGTTATTTGGCAGAGGCGGGCCAAGCGGTGATGCAGGCACCGATTGCCAGCCAGGGCAATCTCGCCCTCCGCCATTGCCTCGGACATAATTGGACATTTGTCGCGGGCCGCGGCGGGCAGCCCGTCTCCCCCAGTCCCAGGATTTCAGGATCCTGGTTCCACATCCACCACCATCTCATACCATCCCCCCCCCCCTCCTCCCCCCTCCCCCCCTACCCCCGTCCCTCCCTTTCTTCTGCTCGGCCGCCGGTGTGGCTCCTCGTCCCCTCTCCTCTTCGCGACAGACGCATGATTTAGCGAATGGAGAAATGACGGCTTGCTGGCTACTTTGCAAATCCGCCCTGCTTCTCGAACATCTCACTCTCCCCTCCTCCCCTTGGCCCCCGCTCCCCGTGCCACCCCCATCCCCCTAACCCCCACACCCCATACTCGTTTTCGATTTTCTCCACCCCTGCTCTCATCGATGAAGGACAAATCGGAGACGGGGGGGACGGGTGGGGTGGGGGAAGGAGGGAGAGAGGGGACAGTGTCCCTTTTTCAATCCCTCCACCTCCCCTTTCCAGGGCTGTCCCGCCGCGGCGCGATGGAGGGGGGTGATACCGCGCCATTTTGTAAATTAATTATCTGGCGGCTTGTCAGCGCAGCCAGTGCCTCCTAGGCAGGCGCTACCTCTCGCGGAGTTATCTCCCCATCGCCGCCACGCGCGCTCTCGAAGGCGCCGAGAAGTCATCGCGGCAAGGCGTTATCTGGTGGCCATCTTGCTCTGGCCAATGGTTTGCCCATCATGGCGGACGAAGGGTTAGGGCGTCGCGCGGCCCTATGCACGATGAGGACGAGGGGATGTGGGGAAGATGACAGGACTTGTCTTCGTCATCACAGCTTCGGCAGTCAGCAGACTCCATTGGCAAGTGAGGTCGACCCAATGCAGCATGCCCAAGAACCTCCATCATGGATGTATCTAGGTCCCAGCTTTTTCCGGTAAGGATGGCAGCTGCGTGGCAAGACCAAACAAAGACAAGCGAAGTAAGTGATCCTGACCGTGAAACTACTGCAAGCACCAATAATAAACCTTCTTGTAAACCGTTTTTCTCATTTTGTTTGTGGAGAGCTGGTTGGTTGGGGATTGTAAACCGAAATAAATACCACAAAATTACCACGAGCACGAAGTTACGGGAAAAGTTAGGAACATATCTATTAACGCACTCAGCTTACTGTAACACACGTGGCTTGTTGGGTTTTGATGTCAACTACCACGCAGTTTACTGTAACACACGTGGCTTGTTGGGTTTTGATGTCAACTACCACGCAGTTTACTGTAACACACGTGGCTTGTTGGGTTTTGATGTCAACTACCACGCAGTTTACTGTAACACACGTGGCTTGTTGGGTTTTGATGTCAACTACCACGCAGTTTAGTGTAACACACGTGGCTTGTTGGGTTTTGATGTCAACTACCACGCAGTTTACTGTAACACACGTGGCTTGTTGGGTTTTGATGTCAACTACCACGCAGTTTACTGTAACACACGTGGCTTGTTGGGTTTTGATGTCGACTACCACGCAGTTTACTGTAACACACGTGGCTTGTTGGGTTTTGATGTCAACTACCACGCAGTTTACTGTAACACACGTGGCTTGTTGGGTTTTGATGTCAACTACCACGCAGTTTACTGTAACACACGTGCTTGTTGGGTTTTGATGTCAACTACCACGCAGTTTAGTGTAACACACGTGGCTTGTTGGGTTTTGATGTCAACTACCACGCAGTTTACTGTAACACACGTGGCTTGTTGGGTTTTGATGTCAACTACCACGCAGTTTAGTGTAACACACGCGGCTTGTTGGGTTTTGATGTCAACTACCACGCAGTTTATCTGGGTTCATTGCTCGGCCGATGCCCTCGTCTGTAATTATTTCATATCTCACCCCAGTTCTCCTTTAGAGTATTATCGGACACAAGGAAATGCCGTGTCCTTTCGACAAAACTGACCACGTGTGAGGAGGCCTTAATAAAGAATAGACCAAATGCGTCCCCCAGCGCGATTAGTAACACGTGATAGCCAGGTAAATTGAGGAAATTTGCTCCTATTCTGGCCAGCTCGAATTTTTCTCGTGATCAGTGGCCTTACAGAGCCTACAAAAGTAGATAGGCAGTTAAACCCCTAAATATCCGATCCAACCTCATTCGGACCAATCCAGTAAAGTTATCTCCGTTTTTTTACACTCTCAGGCTGCATTTTCACGGGCCATCAGCCTTTGTGCGTTATATGTGGCTACTGATGACGAAACATCGTTACTGCTGCTGAGAATATCATCAAGTGAGGCCAGGCTTTACGTAGCCATTCGCCTCTTACGAATCCCACATAGAAACACGGTGGGTCAGTTGTTCATCACAATCCACACGGGGAAACTCTCTCGGATATTTGTTCCGAAACCGCTTTTATTTTAACAAAAAGGTTAGAAAGCTGAGTGGAGCGCAGCTTTTTGGACAACCAGTCAGTGTCCGGTTTCGCAAGAGATTGAATCACAGTCTTTGGAAAGGCAAGATGATTTATACGTAAGTTGACGTCAGCAAGTAGGCTGAGGGGATATAGCTGTTGATAGCTCTCTTTTGTAGGCCCGAATGTCTGAAACAAGCTCCCAGAAACACTTCGGAGATCTGAATCAATGGTAACTTATCAAAAGCAACTAATTTTTTGGGGGGTTTAAATCCGAAAATGTCCGCGCTTTGAGCATCCTTAGCATGAGAACAGCGCGTTACATTAACGAACACAGACATGCATACATGCGCACATACGTGCATATGCACATAAGATAGTGCGTCAAAACCTTAACATCTACGTCTTCTAGGGACACGATGCATGATATAAAAAACTTCGTTTGTTATCTTTAAGTCAACGTCTGCTCAAGTTTAAGCCCTCCTATCCCCCCACCCCTACCCCTGTAAGTTGGGGGTGAAATTGACGGACGGGGGTTAGACTACGCCCACCGCATCTCCCAACGCGATTCATAAGAGGCGAATAACTAGGAAATTCGAGACTTTGTTTGTTCTCACTCAAACCAGCTTCGGCGATTTTCGTGATCAATGGCGCGACACAGCTTGCATAGGCTGACGTTCATTCATTCATTCTTTCATTAATTGATTCATTAGTTCATTCATAAGCCACCCAAGAAGATAGCAGTCTTGGAAAGAAAACTGGTGGGTGTTTTCATGTTCAGTGTAGCCAGTGCGAGTGAAGTGTTGTCTGTCTGCCTGAGTAAGCGCGACCACATCGGAAAGTGACAACATGGCAGTTTGCGAAGATTCGTAAATCCAGCCTGCAATGTAAAGCCGGTTCTCAACTGCTGTTTGCCAAGTCTTGGCAAATAGTGGCCAAGTATTCGGTCAAAATGTGCTGAGTCTTGGGATATATTCGTGGATATTCGCCAAGACGTGGGATATTGGCTCGACAGATAATGCCAATGGTTATTGGCGTGAGATATTCGTGAGATCCCCTTAGAGCACAAAGGCGGAAAAAGGTGTCGCTTCGTTTACATTTACAGCCATTGCACACTAACAGTGTGGGCATGATGCCGATCGATGCCATATTGCAACTGTCCTTTGTTTGCATGATCTTGGCTTGGTTTTGTCAAGCTATTGTTAAGAAGCTATAGATTTGCCAAGGCTTGGCGCAATAGTTGCGGAATTTTTGCCGAATGTTTGGCAATAAGAAACTTGCCAAGACTTGGTGAATATTAGCCTAGATTTATCTGTCAAAGAAGAGCAGGCTTAAGGAAGCGGGAAATGTCGACGAGAAGGAGAAGGAAGAGAAGGAGGAGAAGAAGGAGAAGAAGAAGAAGAAGAAGAAGAAGAAGAAGAAGAAGAAGAAGA